>JBBPDC010000149.1:9743457-9761461 GCA_037974485.1 Hemigrammopetersius urotaenia | reverse complement strand
TGTGTGTGTGTGTGTGTGTGTGTGTGTGTGTGTGTGTGTGTGTGTGTGTGTGTGTGTGTGTGTGTGTGTGTTGTCAGTGTTTGGAGCGGGCTATGAAGTTCTCCTTTGATGAGTTTCACCTCTGGTACCAGCTAGGTTTGTCTCTAATGGCGAGTGGAAAGGTGAGATATAAAACCCAAACTCAGTGCACCTCATTTAACACAGAGGACACAAGCGTGAACACTGGAGATTTTATGCACACACTTCCTACCACCATTAAAATGAATGACGTTCAGATGAAGAAGCGCCACATTCTCTGTAAAATATAATTCATGGCCCTAAAAAGGCTAGTGGCACTTATTTGAGTCTCATTTACCGGATACAGTTGAAAAACTGTCAGAAAGGGCTGGTATGCTGACCATGTGTTGGCAAGTACACATTTTTTGTGAGTGTGTGTGTGTGTGTGTGTGTGTGTGTATGGTGGTGGTTGTGTGGGTGCATGCATGCTTGCCCTTACGTTTGTCATGTTCTTTCATATTCAGAACAAAACCTTAGTCCTAAGTAACATACAAACATTTGGGTTTTTTTTGTTTTAAATACTTTTTTAATAATCTGTTATTTTATTCAGTAAAACATGCATCAGACAGTATTATAAAATATATATATTTTTTAAAGTTTGGAGAGAAAATCAAAAAGCTAATATTCTGAAATGACTGGTTTACAGTAATTCTTTGATCATTTTTCACTCATTTTATTTTAATTTTATTTTTAAAAAATCAGCCATTTTAAATCTCTTCCATTTTGTAGATGAATAGCAATGCAATTGAATCATTTTATACATCTGTAAAAATATTGTTTTTATATCCAAAAAAAACAGCAACTCAAAACCTTTACACTGAATGGTAGTGTATACGATAAGAGAAACCTTTATTAGAAATTTGCTCAGTACAAAGTTAAGAGCAGCAAAATTAAGAAAAACAATAGAATGGAATAAAATACTATGAATTTATAAATAAATATATAAATATGGACATCTGTGATATACATATAGTGTAAACCTATTTCCACCTCATCTTAAATTAAAAACAGTAGTAAAGTTACTTTAAACATCTGACACTCCACAGTGCTTGGCTCGACACACTATACTACTGTAAAACAAAATTACATAACTTTGCAACATATGTTTGCTTTGACCAGACGCTGGACCTGCGACATAGTTTTATCGGCTGTATAGTACATTACTGCAGGATTTCTCACCAGTTCATTTCTTTCCAGCATTATACTGTATAAAACTTGCCTGTGTGTGAGAGAAGAAGTGAGGTTAAGTGACAGTGCAGATCAATGAAGGCCTCTGGAAATAGGCCTTTCTCTGTATATGGCTGTGGCATTAGATCTACTTCTATTTCCAGTGTGGGCGTGTTTCACTGTCACTGTGTCACTATGTCACTGCATATGTCTGTGTGTGTGTACGTGTGCGCTGCTGAATGTGTGTTTATGTTACAGGCTGAGGGGGCAGTATCTGTATTTAAGGAGTGTGCCAGAATGAAACCTCAGGACCCCACACCACCACTGCTGGCAGCCAAAGTATGCATCAACCAGCTGCACTGGGTAATCCACACAAACACACACACACACACACACACACACACACACACACACACACACACACTAAAAACACACACACACACACACACACACAAATACAAACAGAGAGTAAATCCATGTTCCTGTAATGTTCCTGTAAATCCAAGTCATTTCTTTGTGTCACTGAATGGCCATTATGTAAACTGCCCCACATAACAATGCCATACAATTTATGCCATTACAGTACAGTACAATATCCATCACAAACTCAAACAGCGACCAACCCAGTGATAGAGGGCTTGACAGTGAGGAGATTAGGGCACATCTGCTGGATGAGCAGAGAGCAGGACTGACAATGGGAGTGCAGGTTATAAGAGGCTTATTCCTTTTAATCACAATAGGCCACTATAGTTGTAGACCTCGGCATTAAGGTTGTGATTTAATTCTCCTTCTCAGGTCACTCACACTCACCACTGGGATTCTTGGGCGCAGTGATACTATGATCAGCCTGAACTAGAGGCTGGCAGTTGCAAGAGATATGTGACATTACTTTGGGTGTGGTTTGCAGTCTGCATGTTTGAACTGATGCAAGTTGTTAAGCTTGTTAACCACCGAGTTGCTAATAAGTAGCTGGAAGTTCAACATTGAACAGGCTGCCGTGATGTATGTATGAGTGTGTGTTTAGCTGTACTTGTTCTCATACATTTCTAATGTTGAAAAGGACTTTGCAAAATGCTTTTACATTCCTTACATTCCTTCATTCTTTTTCCAAAATTATCTATTTTGGAGGTTAAGATTAGGTTGTAGACCACTGTGTGTACCATTCAAACACACAGTGGGAGTTGTTACTAAGTTGTTGTTACTAATACTAAGGTAATACAAGGTGGTTTGAAACTAGTCACAAAATGAAAACTGTTGGTTACAGCTTAAAGAATGTTCAGAACAAGAATCTGGCAAAAATACCTATGTTAAACTGTGGTTAAATGACTGAGTAAAATGAGTGTGAATAACACTGGATAACACCCTCAGTTATTATAGAATCATCTACGGCTTCATTCATCATGGACAACAGTGTTCAAGAGCTTCCCACAAACAGTTTGAAAACTATAGAATATAGCATTATGTCAAACATACAGTCATATGCAAACTTATATGTGCAATTATATATACATATAAAGCAAATAAATAGATATTATGCTCTAGCATGTAATTGTGCTCTCTGTAGAGGGTGAAACCAGTCATTTCGATGAAACCGGTCATTTGTGAGGCTGTTCCAACTTTTGCATATGACTTTAACAAAGTAGATTTTATATCATTCAGAATGGTGGTGCATATGTAGTTAAATAGTACCGTAACCTGTGTATGATTTTAAAATGATGTGTGTATTATAGCTGGAGGATGCTGAAGCTCTTGCTCAAAGTGTGGTTGTTTTGGGAGAAGGAGCTGAAGAGTCTCTTGCCAGGTCTCACTTGGCAGTTGGTCTGTGCTGTAGTCTGCGGGCTTCAGAGGGTAGGAGCATCACTGTCTGTGTTTTCAGTATTCACTGTATCATTCATTAACTCTATTCACTCTCAGACATCCTCTTCTGTCTTCACATGTCTTTGCTCTTTACCTGTTGTGTTGCTATTCTTTGTGTTGACAGCCACTCTGAAAGGTGACCGGGATGAGTTCAACAGAAGAGCTTTACAAGAACTCCAGAAGTAGGTCTAGTCATGGAGAGGCTTCTTTCTTTCAGTCTTTACTGCAGTAGCATGTTATGAATGTCTGTTGATTTCTTCTTACTAGAGCACATGAAGTGGACCCCCAGGACCCTCAGATTGCCCTCTATTTGTCTCTTCAGCTTGCCTTGGTGCGGCAGGTGAGTATACATTCCCTCTCAGTCTCACTTGTTCTAATCAGGTTGACATTTTCATGCTCTACATTCGTCAGTCCATTCATTTTGGAGACATCAATAGGTCCATATTGCCTCCATAGTATATGATAATGGTATCCTCCCCAGCAGATCTAGAATTCCCTTCCACACAAGATAAGTTCGTATCTTCATTGTCCAAAAGACAAGTATCTTCAAAATGAAAGCTTTGAAGGAGGAGGCAAAACTGCTAGTAGAATATAAATGCGTTTTTTACTCTTAAGTAATTTTGGAGCATATCCTTAAATTTATTCATAATAAAAGTTCAGCAGGAAATGGGAAAAGGCAGCTGCTGTGTTCACATGATGCAGATAAATAAAAACTGGCGAAAAAATGGAGATACATGGTTTTCTTGGCCCACCAATGATGTGTCTCATATAGTGGGTGATGAATAATTCATAGTATTTACTGGACAGTAAACGGAATAATAAGCCTCCAGTTTAAGGAGCGACACTGCTCATATGTTCAGCCTCTTATTCTGCTTTCATAAAATGTATCTTATTTATTTCTCTTAGTCCTTTTCAAGAGTAAAAACGGACACTGTTTTGATCCCCCCCTCCCCTCTCTCTATGTCTCTGCTGGGAAGGTGTCAGCAGCGATGGAGCCTCTGCAGCTGTCTCTGAGCCTGCGCAGTGATGATCTGCACTCTTTGCACCTGCTGGCTCTCTTGCTCAGCGCCCAAAAACACTACCAGCATGCCCTTGATACACTCAGCGTGGCCCTCAACCAGTATCCCGACAACTTCAAGTAAGTTTGTGAGAGTGTACTCGAGAGTGTGTAAAATGTTACAAAACTACATGCTTTAATATTGAAAGACATGTATTTTTGGTTACTAAACTTATACATTACGAAGTTATTATGCATTTTATGGGTCATATGTGCAGAATCTTACAAAAGTGAGTACACCCTTCACAATTTTGTAAATATTTTATTATATCTTTTCATGGGACAACGCTGAAGATATGACAGTTTGATACAATGTAAAGTAGTCAGTGTACAGCTTGTATAACAGAGTAAATTTGCTGTACCCTCAAAATACCAAAAACACAGCCATTAATGTCTAAACCACTAGCAACAAAGTGAGTACACCCCTAAGTGAAAATGTCCAAATTGTGCCCAAAGTGTCAATATTTTGTGTGGCCACCATTATTTTCCAGCACTGCCTTAATTCTCTTGGGCATGGAGTTCATTAGATCTTCACAGGTTAAAACTGGAATCCTCTTCCACTCCTCCATGACGACATCACAGAGTGGGTGGATGTTAGAGACCTCACACTCCTCCACCTTCTGTTAGAGGATGCACCACAGAGATTCTGTAGGGTTTAGGTTTAGGGACATGCTTGGCCAGTCCTGTGCCTTTACCCTCAGTTTATTTAGCAAGAAACTGTGTTTTGGGTCGTCATGTTGGAATGCTGCTCTGCGGCCCACGGTGCATGTTGGCATTCATGGTTCCCTCAATGAACTGCAGGAAGCACTCATGCGGCCCCAAACCATGACACTCTCACCACCATGCTTGACTATAGGCAAGACACACTTGTCTTTGTGAACCAAATAAGTTTATCTTGGTCTCATCAGACCACAGGACATGGTTCCTGTAACGCATGTCTTTAGTCTGCTTGTCTTCAGCAAACTGTCTGCGGAATTGCTTTTGCATCATCTTTAGAAGAGGCTTCCTTCTGGGACGACAGCCATGCAGACCAATTTGATGCAGTGTGCAGCTTATGGTCTGAGCACTGACAGGCTGACCCCCCACCCACTCAACCTCTGCAGCAATGCTGGCAGCACTCATACATCTATTTTCAAAAGACAACCTCTGGATATGATGCTGAGCATGTGCACTCAACTTCTTTGGTCGCCCGTGGCGAGGACTGTTCTGAGTGGAGATGCTGTATGGTCTTGGCCAGGTTTCAGGGTGTTGGCAATCTTCTTATAGCCTCGGCCATCTTTATGTAGAGCAAGATCCTCAGAGAGTTCTTTGCCATGAAGAGCCATGTTGAACTTCCAGTGACCAATATGAGAGTTTGAGAGCGATAACACCTAGTTTAACACACCTGCTCCCCATTTACACCAGAAACCTAGTAACTAACCAGTCATATGACACTTGGGAGGGAAAATGGCTAATTTGGACATATTCACTTAGGGGTGTACTCACTTTTGTTGCCTGCGGTTTAGACATTAATGGCTGTGTGTTTAGTTATTTTGAGGGCACAGCAAATTTACACCATTATACAGGTTGTACACTGACTACTTTACATTTTAATGCCAAAGCCCAAAGCGCAGAACAGAATTAAAGGTGGATAAACAGTTCCAGGTTTTGCCATTCAACCTTTACAAGAGCAAAACAGGTTTCTGCATTCCTCCATTCTACACGGCTAATTAAATGCCTTAACTGATCTTTGTAGTCATGCCAAAGAAACACGTCTTCCTTATGTATATCCTTGAGCGACCCATTGGCTCGAGTCCTACACTGCGCATGAGCATGGCCTGTTTGGTAGTGTAATCTCTTGACCCTGCGAGTGTGTGTGTGTCTGGGAGGATAAGTATAACTGCTGTGTGTAGCAGCAGTAGTGGCTGAGCTCAGAGACACCCGCTCTGCCTTATTTAGAAAGGCCAATCCTGGCATCCTGGAGTCCTCTCACTGCTGAGCTGGAGATGGTCTGATACACCACAGAGACCATAGAAACACATCATTCCAAATATTGTAACTGCTTGTCCTAATAATCATATTTGTTACCATTTAATTTAGTAATAACTTACAGTACATAGTTTAAATTGAAATATTATATCCTTAATAGTAAGAAGCATTTTTAGACACTTTAGTCAATGTTTCAAGATTTTGTAAGCAAAAGGTTTAGAAAAGTTATTCAGTGGTAAATAATATCCTATTATAATTATGATTACTTCTTCACATTTCTCCATCCTTCTTACAGTAAAACAATGAAGCTGCATGCGTCTAGCATCCTATTAGGATCATTTTAAACATGTATTGTTGTAAACCTTTGTTTATTGCATACATTGTTGAAACAGTGATTCCAAACTTTTGATCAGTGCCGTAGGTTCACAGAAGCCTTTTCCGCTAAGCTATACCAACAACCTGGTTCTAGTCTAGGGGGATTGCTAGCCTAGTTTAAGGTACAACATCCTGATTTGTGTGTGTGTGTGTGTGTGTGTGTGTGTATGTGTGTGTGAGCAGTCACATGGAAGTAGGTTACGTGTTAGCCAAAGTGTTATACCATGTGTTATGGGGGAGAGGGATTTCATCAGCATGGAGAGTGGCCTACTTGGCCAGACAGCACTAGCCAGCTCCATAGGTTCAGGTTTTGTGCAGAGAGGAGGTGGAGAATAGCTTTTTAATTATAAATTAAGGACTCCCCCAGAAAGTGTATACAAATCATAAACAATAGGGGTCTCTCAAGTTTCCTATTATTTTCCAAATGCTCTCAGAGCAAAATCTGTGCCATCCCACTGGTTGCAGAGGGTGGAGAGCATTTGTTTAAGACCGTTGACTCACTCTGTAACAGAAGGCGTCCTCCTCATGACACTGGTTTGATTGCTAGTCTGTGACAGTGATTCAACAGTAGATTGTGACAAAGCTGGTTGCCATGGAGTCAAGCGACACAAACAGTTTAAGTAGAGCATGGTGATACAGATTAAGCCTCACCTTTAAACCCGATATGACTGTGTTCATGTGTTTAACGCTGTCTCTCACACGCTTCTCATTCTAGCCATGTGGGGTCAGTGTCGTTCTCCAGTGTTACAATAAGAGAGAGGCCTTCAGAGACAGGAAATAATTAGGCCTAAGATCAAAAGGATATTTTGCTTATATGTACACATACATGTGCATCCATAAAAGGAGGTTTGCTGAGCTGTGCGTGTGTTTGTGTGTGTTTGTGTTTGTGTGTGTGCATGTGTGTGCGTGTCTGTCTAGAATGACAGAGCTAATTTCAAAAACAGGGACACCACTTCTCTTAAGTCTTTCTTTCTTTCTTTCTTTCTTTTTTTCTTATCTCTTTCTCTCTCTCTCTCTCTCTCCTATTTCGAGACCTAGATCACACCATAGAAACCGCATGAGCCCCTGGTAAACTGAAGCTGGGCTGCAATCAACCCTTGTCATATCATATAGCTCATATCACATGTCCTCTATGTGCACACTGTGCTCTGTATCTCACACCATGAATGGCAGCTCGGGTTTTATTTGGAGGATCACTTTCACTCTCCACGGGCAAGAGAATGGACTTGCATTTATAGAGCCAATGTATGCATACCCTCCAGCAGACGTTTAGTCTTTTTGTTTTAAATGACACTTTACGTGACACTGACTATAGGAAAAAAGCACAGCTTTGGGAATTTAAATGTACTCGGGGCAGGGCTAAACAGAACTGGTTTATATATACAGGGGGTCCAACGACAGTGATGTAACCCGAATTTTGGTGTATGTCAAAACACAACCTATATTAATAACCTATATTAACTATCTATAAACACAACTAAGGAAAAATAGACACAAATGGAACACTTGCGCTTAGATAAGCGTGCCCCCTCACTCATATAGCAAACTCGAAATGTCGTATGTCGAGACCCTCGTAACTCGAGGACCCCTGTATATAAATATGCATTCATATATATTCCTTTCATTTAGGCTTTATGTAAAGTAAAAAGACACATTGTAGTCACGCGTGAACACAGCACAACACCTCACAACACAGCACACTGTGAACAGTGTGAAATTCTTTCTCTGCATTTAACCCATTCACCAAGTTAAGCAGGGAGCTGCCACCAATGAGGGGCGCCCAGGGAGCAGAGCGTGGGGTCAATACCTTGCACAATGGTACCTCAGCGATGGCACTAGAGGCCTATAATATAATTATTTATTCTGAATTACACAAATAAACCTGTCTGACCCAGAAGCAAATCCATCAGATTCAGTTTGTATTGATAATTGAGAAGGACATGTTTACACATGTGTGGAACATGAGTACATTGCAATGTAAAATGATACACAGAATGAGCATTCTCTTACATTTTGGAGTCTAACATGTATAAAGAACTGCTTCAAGTTCTTTACAGAATGGGAAAAAAAAATTAACCAATGCCCTTAGTGTTGGTTTAACCCCTCATTAGGTAAATATATTAATAACTAGTTAAATAAATGATCCAAAAAAAATTAAATAAAATTGTTGTGTTTAGAACATGGTCATAAATCCCTTGGAGTCAGTAACTTGCCTTAAGACGTTGGCATGCGTCTTGGTGATGCTGAGCCATGCCTGTATTGCAGCCTTTTTTAGTTTCTACTTACTTTAGGGGTTTTTTTGCCTTCAGTCGTAGATAGGAAAGCCCTGGAAAACACAACTGTGTTAGTAGTATGTTTGAGGTCAAGTTAATGTGAACTGAAACTGAAACATCCACGTGGTTTGGATGATAAGCCATTTTCTCTTCACTTCTTCATTCCATCGCTCAGGCAGGTGGATCTTTATCTTTCTTGAGCTTCATGAGTCTATAAGGCTTTATTATATTTTAGCAGACTGTAACCTTGCCTCATCATTTTCTGCCAAGTTGTTAGTCATTACTAAACTCGCTAGTGTGTTCTCATCTAACAGTCAGCAAACAGTTGATTTGGTTAAAAAGATTGTTTAACCGTCTATGATTCTTAATTTCAGACTCATGATGACCAGTTTTACTGAGAGTATTTAATGCATCAAGATCCCTTCTAAGACATTCTGTCAGACATCCCTCCGTTGCACTTGCTGTGCTTGTGCCAAACGATTCAGTGCTTCACTGCTTTTGTCACACACACGCACACACACACACACACACACACACACACATTCGCCTTCCGCATATACAACCCCGTCCACCCACTCATGGGCTGCTGAGGAGCCATGCTTCAGTGGGAGTGTGTCCCCTGGCTGCAGTAGCGCTGCTGGGCCGTGGGTGCAGGTTGTCAGCATCACATACAAGAAGCGCACACACACACAAAGCCTTCATCTACACGTATTAGCACTGCTAAAGGCCTCAGCTCAGAAAAATGCCACTGCACAGGCTTTTTTAATGGAACATAGCAAATGGATGACTCACTGGTCTTATGTGTACTGTTGCCTTGTCATCGCCTTTTGTTCATTAAAATGACGGGCTTGTGTGCTTTTCAGCCTGCTCTTCACTAAAGTAAAACTGGAGGAGGCTCTGTTTGGCCCTGCTGTAGCGCTGCAGACATGTGAGGACATGCTTCAGTTGTGGCAGAGCCGCTATGACTTTGCCCGACCAAGGTAAAATATGCTTTGTTGTGTATGTGCTTGTCTGTGGTTGCTGGGTGTATGGATGCCTTGGTATAATGTGGACCGTGTTGTTGCAGCGAGGCTGATGACAGTAGCAGTATCCCTCCTCCTGAACCAAGCCCTCTAAGCAGAAAGTCCAGTGGCTTACACCTCACACTACCGGACTTTCAGGAGGCAGAAACAGGTCTGTATAATTAAGTGTGTGTGTATGTGTGTGTGTGTGTGTGTGTTTGTGCCTCTGTGTCTCCCCGCTCAAACACACCTAGTTAACAGCTAGTGACCTGTAAGGCCCGAACAAAATCTATAATTTGACTGATATTATTATGGTTCTGATATTAAAAACAATTAAAAAATAAATACATTCCACTCATGAAAGCATTCATTTCCAAGCACTTTAACATTGTATATTACAAATCTGTAAATATTCATAATTTTTGAGGACTTCACACTGTTATTATAATCTTTATACAAAAATAGCTTAGTAAGTAGGCACCTCCGAGCTCTGAAGTTACTAAAATACCAACATGGTTGGAAAGAAATTGCATCCAAACAAGTGGTGTAATCTAGTTTTTAAATAGTAAGTCAACTAGGACCTGATCATGGTTAACAATGCTGGCCGGTCTAGTGGTCAAATTCCATATCACTAGCAGAGCAGTCATGTGTAGAATATAATTTTTTAGAAATATAAACAAATATGACATGTATTTGAGTTAGTAATAAAGATATAATAAAGTAAGGAATTAGATTATATATATTAAATATATATTATATATTTATATATACAAAATATATTTGTATAAAAAGTGAGATAAATACTGTAAACTAAAAGTGGCCTGTGCAAAAATGAATTCAGCTACGCAGCTAAATTAATATCTCATTAACTCATATAACTCATGCTTCAACTCTTAGAAATGTAATTATGAATGTTATTTTCTATTATTCTAATATTTACTAGATTTTACTTGATTTTAGATTCATAATCCTTTCATATTACATGTTTATGATCAATAAGGCTTGTTCAAGTAATATTGTTTTCTTACATTAACGGTAACTCACGAGGCTCCCTGAGAGACTGTGCAACCACACACACACACACACACACACACACACACACACACTCAACTGTCTCACTGCTGGAGTACATCAAGATTCTGAAGAGGCTGACCTTTTTCTGTTCTAGGCAACCAGCCGCACAAAGACAAGACTCCTTTTTAATAAGAGAAAAGCATTCCTAGCAGTAATTCATTGCAGTGTCTGTGTGACCTGCAGTTTAAAACCTTAAGGTTTTGTTTTCAGGACGTTTCTAAGAGCGAAGGAGAATTTCATTTGCCTGGCTGTTCAGAATCGGGTGTAAATGTTAATTTGTTACGTTCCTTGTATCAAAATTTTGTACACAAATCTCTTACATTTCATTGTGCATGTTTTGGTAATTAGACACAAACCCCAATGGTTTCCCAGCGGGTAGAGGAATAAGAAAATAAGTGGTAGTTCACATTTAACAGTTCTTCACTGACAACTAACACTCGTTTAAGTAAAAATAGTTTTACACAAACTATTGGCTTCTGTTTAATTTCTTTTAGCATGTCAAATTACATCGGCTGATATTTAAAAATTTTTTTAATTGATCATTTTTTGTGGTTTCTGGGTACCAGATTTAGTAGGTGTGTTTGACCAGGGAAGTCACGAACCGTGCTGAACTGAAGCAGATGTTGCTGCTGTATGTGAGTAAGCGCTTATGTGTGCGAATGTGTAATCATGGTCTTGTCTCAGGTTCTCAGAGTGCTCCGTCTCTGGCCGTGTCTCGACTGGAGCAGGCCATGTCTGAGGTGTCTGCCATAAGCTCCACCCACAGACAGGGCCCCGCCTACATCTGGACCACCCTGGAGCGCATCTGGCTGCAAGCAGGTGAAGAAAACTTGAATCATAAATGAACATGAAAACAGAGACCCTTCATAAGAGTCTACTACATTCAGAAAACCATGCGCTTAAAAGAATGCCTTAGCATTGAGAATGGCTTTAGCTTTAATGATGTTCATGATTCATCATTCAGTTCACTCTGGACAGTCTTTTGTGCAGAAAGATCTTCAGAGAGACCCTGAAGGTCTGCATGCCTTGAACATGAACAGTATGTTATCTTATGTTATTTATATGCTGCTATGTATTAAGCGCCTTTCCCAGGGCTCTTGCTCAGGGTATTTGTGCCCTCTCACTTCCATTCCCAACATTCCTTTACCAAGGCCTCATTTCCTGCCCGAAATGGGCGATATCCTTGTTTTGCACCAGAGAGAGAAAAAGCAAGCAGAAGGCGCCTGGCTGATGTAATAATGGGGCAGAGCTCCACACTGCAGCCATTGCCCAATTCGCCCAGACCACTGCAAGTACTGCAAGTGGAAAAATGAAAGCCCTCCACTATTAAGCAATAGCAAGGCAAGCCTACAGGCTGTAATGTTATTTCCCCATTCTGACGATATCTTCCATGTGAAATTAATTGGGACACTCTGGGAGAACCTGCAGTGACGCAGAATTCAGTTATTTTGCAATTATGTTTTTGTGTGGAATGTGAAATACCAGTTTTAAAATGATTCAATCTGAAAACTGAAATCTGTTTTAGAATGGTGACTTGGTCATGAGTTCTGGTAGACGCTTTTCGACTATTTTTCCCCCGAACAGCTCAAAGCTTTAATCTTTATTTTCCCTCAGTGTATTAGCATGCCCAAATTATCCCATCTGTGCTCCTGAAAAACAAACATGCACACACACACACACACACACACACACACACACACACACACACTCACACAAACGCACACACTCACAGGCTTTAATAAGGATGTTGTAATATGGTGATGGGCAGCCATGCGTGCCCGTACAGAGCTGTGTGTGCGTGTGTGTGTTTTGTGTTGGCCAGTAAGGAAGGAGTGTGCAGCTGTCTGGGATACCCCTCCCTGCAAACTCTGCAGCAGCAACCGCTCATGGCCTTATTTAGGCGTGGAAATGAATATCCTCCACTGTTTGCATGCATGTGTAAACAAGGACTAAGTAACCAGTGTCACATTTTAAGATGTCCAAACATAATGATCTTAAAACACACATAAAATAAACATTCTGTATTTTAGTTGGGTGTACTACCTTACCTTAAATGAAGCAGTGAAGATAGTTAAAGATAGAGCTAATGATCTCGGAACACACTGCTGATTTTACTTCCATCTCAGAAATACTTAAGTTTATTCTGTACATCCATCCAACCATAATCTGAACTGCTTACCCTTAACCAGGGTCATGGGGGTGCTGGAGCCTGTCCCAGCTGTCATAGGTTGAAAGGCAGCCAATTAATTATGGTTTCTAGTCATTCGCTGCAATTCTTTATGTGATATGTGATAAAGTAATCTGTTGTGACTGCTATCCACAAATACTAACCGCTAATATGTGTTATCAGATTTTAACAGGTTAGTTCATAGGTTTTGTGTTGTTGGTCATATCAGGCTACAGCCTTAATTCACTGACTCATTTATGCATGATTTTCATTTACTGCAAATACACTCTTTTAGAGGATTGCTCCTTTTAAATAACTTTATTTGTAATTCCCATCTTTTCTTTTGGGCACTCGCTAAGCACTCAGCATCTGCCATGCTTTCAAAATATTTGTGCCGTGGATAGCCCCTTACTTTCCACTTGATCCACTTTGATACTCAAAATGTATACATTCTAAGCATGTGTGTTGGATTAGAATAAGTAATGTGCTAAATAATGAGCATTGAGTTAAATAGATGAGTGTGTATGAATGTAGAGAGAGACACTCGCCAGGCGTAATAATATTTTTTGTCTTGTGGGTGTTGACCTGGGTTAAATCATGCAGACTTTTGGCCTTGCCATTATTTCCTCTGAGCTCAGTGGGGCTGTAGTCAAGACTACCTTTGTCTGGTCTGTTGGTTCTCAAACCAGTCCTAGAGCACTCCCCGCCCTCCACATTCAAGTGTTTACACACACACTTTAACTCAAGAACAGCTGGGTAATTAACTGACTAGTTGGATCGGGTGTATTAAGAGCAGGGAAAACACTCAAATGTGCAGGCAGAGGGTAGTCCAGGACTGGTTTGGGACTAATTCCAAATGAAACCAGGTCAATGCAGAGACCCAATAAACTATTGTTTACTATTGTGAACTTAAAATGAGCTAAATCTCTACAGATTTGTATGTTTATCTATACAGATGACAGATCATACTTTAATTTTACTGCACTCTTTAAATGTAATGATTTACAGAATGAATCGCATAGTTATGTAATGGAGTACATTTACGTTCTGTATCGTCAAGTTCGAGTCTGTACTCCTTTTCTTCCTTGGTTTCGATGTCAGGAATTTACACAAAACGGGTCAAAATGCAAAGGAAGGTCTTTCATCAATAACTATTCATCAAAAAACATACATTTGATCAGTCTTACTAAGAGCAAAGCAAGTCCAATTACAAATACTACCACGCCCGAGACAATAAAAAACACCTTGAGTCTGGACTACTACAGTGCTAGAGCTAAGAGCCAGCTGGCTCTTCAGGAGCAGCACTGAGTGGGAGGTGGGAATTTCGTGATTACATTACATAATATAAACTCAAAAAACGTCCGAATGCATGTTGAGTCTATAACTGGGACACGACAATGATAAAACTGTAGTCAATGTTGATTGTCGTCAAAACAGCTGTGTTTTCACTCTTTGTGTTCATGTGTATAAGTGTCTGTGTGTATATGTGTGTGTAGGGGAGCTGTTCATGGCAGACGGACGGCTGAAGGAGGCTCAGTTTTGTGTTCAGGAGGCAGGAGCGCTCTTCCCCACCTCCCACTCAATGCTGCTCCTGAAAGGCCAGCTGGCTGAGCTCAGAGGCAGTGATGCCGAGGCCAAAAGTCTGTATGATGAAGCACTGGCCATCAACCCCACAGGACAACATATACTAATACACCTCGTAAGTTCCTCTCTGTACACCTATAAACACATATCTTAGCCCCTAGATTTCTTATTCATTTCTTAATTGTATGATTGAGGAAATACTCTTAATTATTCAGTGACTATTATGAAACTAATGTGCAAGTTATGTAATTATGAACATGAAGGATTGAAGCGTGGACCCACATACGGACCCTCATCATACTTGTGCAAAGACAGCTCAGTCGTCAGCATCACATTTGCACACACATAGACTTCGGATCCACTGCCCACACACACTCGGGTCTTATACTTAAAGCGCAGAACCCAAATTAGATCATTGATAGATAGCACGCTTCTGCCTCTAACTGCATATTTTAGGTCGTCATCTTCACACTACAACAGATTTAATGAGTTTGTGACACGCACTCAGCACCACCAGTGGTGTCATTCAGCACATCTGCAATATGTAGTTTGTAGCATAAATATACACGTGTGCTCCATGCTTTCTTTTTTCTATGTGTTTCAAGTTCAAAACCTCTTTGTTTATGCTTATAAATACATACTTTTTGCCTTTATTTTCCTTGTTATGTTTTATGTTTACCATACTTTTTATGTTGTTTAAGTCAAAACATCATTATGTCAGTAAATCTGAATTGCATATATTATATATATGACCTGATAAATAACAAAAACGTAAGTGTCTGAATACTATTTTGAAGCTCGTGTTCTTCACTCTTTATCCTCACTTCTTTTTTGGGTGGCATGTTTCAGGGGGCGTGCTTCACTCATTTATATCTGCTCACAGTTGGCAACGGCAGGAGGCCCACTTGAAACGTCAAACACCCGAGATCCGAGGGGCTCAATAATTATGTTGTCATTTGTTGTCAGTTTTGGCTCTTGTCATTGTCAAATAATGTTTTTTTACATAGAAAAAATCATTTGATTGTAATATGGCAGTGGATGAGTGTTGGGTCTGTTTTTTCAGTTTCTCTGAAGCTTGTAAAGTGGTCATACAATCAGAATCGGAGAACTTGATTTATCCCGGAGGAAATTGTTCACATCATGACTGCACACTCACACAAGACAGAACAATACAGAATAAAATACCTGAATATATAATAAAAGAGATTCAGACTACAAATATATTAAAAAAACGCTGGCATTGACAAAAAAAACCAGCAGCAACAATGGTTTCTGATTTTGTTTTTGATTTAGCTTCTTCACTGCATTCAGTTTTAGGTCAAGGATAACAGACATTCATTCTGGCTTGTATGCTTGTGTTTTTTAGACATGGTGGCCGTCTGGTTGATCTTGATTCTATGATAATTGTGTTTGAACAATCTACAGTATTTCTAGCTTCATCCTTACACCTTGGCACACTTGGTGCCTCTCTAAGAAAGGTTAGTAAATTGAGCACGGGTGATAATGAGTTTGGTCCTGAGTTTGTAATTGTCCTGTGCCATACCATACTGTCCAGTGGAAAAACAGCATGACACACAAATGCTGTTACATGAAGGCAGAAAGTCTGAGAAAAACAATCTGATTTAGGATAAGGCTCGTAAGTTGAATGCAGCCTTAAGTACTTCAACAGTCCTAGTTGTGCTGCTCACACTGCTTGGGATGTGTTTCCCCTCTGGCTTCCTGGTGTCACTAGAATCGTCATAGTATGAAGTGAGAATCTTCATAAACTCCTGTTTCTGTAGGACAGTACACTTGCCGTAGCATGAGGAGGCTGCTGTTGCAGCCCACAGGGGTAGGTGAGCTAACATTAGCACTGCCTCCACTCATTCTGACTCCATAATGTCAACGCTTTCATTAGTCAGTGCTGGAGTAAGCGCAGCGAAAGCTGGGCCATTTTCTCCCTATGTTTGGCCAATCAGAGCACATTTCCCTGCTATTTCTGGACAACAGACGTACTCTGTCAATCCCCAGAGGTGGTAAAAACTTGAATCACAGCCAGCTGGCTCTGCTGTATGCGGTACACAATATGTCTTCATTACAAATCAACAATGGTGTTGAGCTGATAACAGCATGTATGGCCTGCTCAGCTGGACAGTGTTTTTAGGAAATAGCATCATCTGGATCCACTGCGAACTGGCATCAACTCTCTGCTTTTAGAGTGGGAGAGCTGTTCAATGGTGTCTTGCTTTCAACTGCAAAATGGCATACTTCAGAAATGACTCAACACATCTATTTTGATTGCCCAACTTCGCCTGAGCCAAAGAATGTTGCTGATGGCTCGGTTACTTCGAGGACACATATTTTGGAGTGCTGAACTAGAGGACTTCAGCTTTATTAGTCAAGCATTAACAAATGCCTGGGCTGTGGAACATGGAGACCATCTCATGGCAAGACCGTGATCTAGATTTTTTTATTTTGTGAAATGGGTAACTGTATTTGAGGCCAACTTCATCTTAGGAAAGAGTGATAGATCAAAAGAATGGAGATCTGCTTTCTCTGTGATGTGTTTTATGACCAATAGGAGCCAGCGCTCTCTTCTTTATATGGATGAACGTCCATTTTTCATCTGCTGATTCATACACACCCACACGCACACGCACATGCATACACGCATCCGCTCATATACATGGTTTGCAGCTAAAAAAACATGGCCATAGTAGAAGAATGAACCTGTTTTGTTTGGCCTTCTTCAAGGATAAAAGTAAAGGCCTTCGACTCCACTTTCTTGTCCTGGATTTTGTAATGACACCAAGATAAAATAACAGGACTAGAAATGTGAAAATATTATTTAATATCAAAGTGATGAATTACATTATAGTATGTCAGTTTCATCCTTACTTCTAGAACATTCAGCAACTGCATGTTTCATTACAAACACTGAATCATTTGTCCTTTTTTTTTATTTAGTGCAGGACAGTATCTGATTTCTGATAGCAGGTTGAAATGTGGCACAGCTGGCTCTTTTTTGTGTGGTCCAACTTAACCAATGCCAGAAAAAAATCAGTATTGTGACATATAGTGTATCATGGCATATAGTCCTCCCCTATCTAAAAACTATCTAGATTTAGGGTTTGCAGTTGAAGATCAGCTAGAAACCTTATGTGATGGATGTATGTGTGTGACGCATTGCTCTGGGTGGCCGGTTTGGATGTTTTTGGGATGAGCGGGGAGTCAGTTGAGTCAAACTCAGCGAAACTCTCTGCCCTTGTGTCATTTGAGTTTAACCACATTAGATCAGCTGTGCTGTCTCACTGCATCTTAGTGTGACTCAGCACTGGCTCTATGTCTCTGCCCTGCTGCTCACCATACACACTTTCACACACACACACACACACACACACACACACACACACACACACACACACACACACACACACACACACAC
>JBBPDC010000149.1:9692070-9743357 GCA_037974485.1 Hemigrammopetersius urotaenia | reverse complement strand
CACACACACACACACACACACACACACACACACACACACACACACACACACACACACACACACACACACATACTCACACACTTACACTCACATTTTTCTCCCTCTCTCTCTCTCTCTGTCTGTCTCTCTCTCTCTCTCTCTCTCTTTCTCTCCCTCTCTCTTTCTCTCTCTCTTGCGGAATAGAGTTGGCTGTGAGCTGATTAGATAATGCAAATACATTATTTATAACACTTCACTCCTTCTCAGGCCTTTATGGGATTGCCTAGCAACGAGGGAATTGTATTTCACCACCAAGAGGTCTGCTAATGAGGGAAAGACAGAAAGAGATACATGGATTAAGAAGTGTGTGTATATATATATACATATATATATATATATATATTGCATATATTTATATATTTATATGCACATTTTTATATGCATGTGTATACATGTTCAAGTACAGTACCATGCCAGATTTTAGGCCAGTCAATGAAATTTTTCGTTTACAAATCGCTTGTAAAATAAAAATGGATTGTCTCAGCAGTAACTCAATTTAATCTAATGAAGGACTATTTCGCTGAAGCAGGTATTGATTTGAAAGTAGCTATAAAAATGAGGAGAGATTTGGAAATGGTTTTGCTCACAGTCACGCTTACAGTCACTTTGACCACGTTAATATGTCCATGTGTTTATCGTTCTGTCGCCAAGCAAAGAAACGTTGACTGCTCAGATAAACAAGCTTCAATATGTTTTTTTGTTTTACAGTACTGTAGGGGTTTGTGGCGAAGTAGATGTGCCTCTGCTCCACTCTGCTGTACTGTAACAGCTGGTGACAGTGGCCCAGGTAACGGCAGCTGATCCACACATGGATCATATCTGTGTCCAGCAGGATTAGCAGGTTCAGGGGCAGGTCTCCACTGGGCTGTAACCTGCTGCAGACCGAAAAAGAGCCTAGGGATTTCTGGGCAGTGCCTCCGCCATTCACCCTTGCTGTGCGGCAACGACCCGTTAAACACCGCTACACAACACTGCCCCAAAGCTTCCTGCTTGACGTCACCCCCGTTCATGCTCTGTTGATGTTCTCCGTGCCAGTGTTGTCCCAGCACTCAGAGGTCACAGCCTTAACAAGTCAGCGATCTACACACATACAGTATGCTGCGTTCAAAATCTTCTAGTCTCATATCCGCAACTTTGAAAAATCAGTTCAACTAAATAGGACATTTGCTCTCCAACCTGTTACACAAACATGAAAAACCCCATGCCATCAGGCCACTGGTATTACTTACTTATAGCTGCGCTTAAAACTTTCTGTGTTACTGATGGAATTAGTGGCATTACTGAGTCAGCAGAGAAAAATAGGCTAAAACTCACTTGCATTGCCTTTGCACTACTGCAAGTTACCTTGCATAAAATATTAATCCTAAAGTCAGGCCTGTTGTTCTTTAGGCTTTCCAGAGTCCATTGACATGTCTTTACACATACAGATGCTGTAGAGCAGGGATATAAAGTGGCCCCTTATAGTTACATGTGAACACAACACAGCACACAGTGTGAACAATTTGAAAATGCATTGAACCCACTCAACAAGTAAAGTAGGGGGCTGTCACCAACAAGGGACGCCTGGGGAGCAGTGTGTGGGGCCGGTACTTTGCTCAAGAGTACCTCAGTGATGACAGAAGCAGTGCTGAGGTACCCTTGAAAAAGGTACTGTCCACACACATGGCTTACGAAGCAGGTTGAAATGACAGTGTAGTGATAGTATAGTGGATGACACTTATTTCATATGGTGGACACTTGGAAGGCAGAGTTTTTTCAGAAGAATCCACTGTGGCATGGAAACCATTACAGAAGTATTCTTCCATAAATTACATAATTGCACCCAGGAGGGCTCAGATTTCTTAAACGTACATAGTCCCATGGTACTTTGAACAATGATGATGGAAAGGAAACATCAGTTTTCCAAGACATCCTGCTTCATTTTACTTTTTGTAGTGCATTAAAACAGCATTTGTACGCTTTACATGAGACAACACTTTTGGGTATTTCAAAAACACAGGATATTTCTGGTCTTCATTCCATTTAATTTCCATTTTTCTGAAGCTTTGCCATGGTTAGGAGAGTGAAACTCTCGATTCTGCCATCGCACAATTGTTCCTTAGTGAATTTGGCTTCCGCTTCTGTGGTACCAGCCAAGATTGTAGCTGTCTCTACAGCCATCAGTGCTTAAAGTCGCTATTATTAATCTACCATTTATGTGGTTTATAAGTGTGGGGAAATGTTGCCATTGTAGCTTTATGTGAGTCAGATCGCTGTCCTCTTTAGAGTTACGCTTGAATCTTGAAACCACACAGTGCTTTGTGGGTTCCGTGTCCACTAATGCGCACTGCCTGTTGTGGTGCATAACGGGATTGTGAGAGTGTACTGGATGTCCTCCACTGTGTTATCAGACACCACTACAACATGGCACACTTCCAACATAGTGCACTTCACTGTGAAAAGGGCAGCGTAGATATAACCTATAATTGTCTCCGTTCTCTTTTGTGTCATCAAGTCATGGGTTTCTTGCCATGTTTCACAACTGTTTTCCAGGGGTAGAAAATAATGTGTGCGTTAAAGAGAAACTGCAGGCACCCATTTCACAAACATGTTCTCCACCGAGCACCATGCTTTTCATCCTCTCTTCCCTCTATCTCTCTTCTCTCCTTGTACCAGGAGTCACTCTCCTCTGCCCTCAGCTTTTGAAGTGCCCGCATAATCAGCCGCCATCTGTTGCCGCTGAGAAATAGCAGAGCTCCCTGCGTCTGTGTATGTGTTTTCCCATTCTCTGTCACTTCTACTCTCCCTCCCCCTGCTCCCTCTCTCTCTCTCTCTCCACCTCATACCTCTAGTTTAGTTTGTGCATTAGCGAACAGCATGCACAAGTACTTGAGAATGCGCGTGCATGTGTTTTGACATGAGGGACTTGGTAAGTGTAATTGCAATCTGTGACAGCGAGGCTAAGGGGAGCCAAGTCAACACACACACACACACACACACACACACACACACAAATATATACATATATTCCCTCATACTCACACATTCATATCCACCCTCCTTCTATTCAGAAGCCAATTTCATGCTCCATACAGATGACCTGGTTCTGCTGTCCCCCACTGAACACAAACAGCACAGCATGGCCTCCATTCACTAAGGCAGTACAGAGGGGCCTAAACACCAGAACCAAAAGCAAGCGTTTTTAAAATTGCTTGTAAAGCTCAGGGAACCTGAGTCCATTTCTGCTGGAAATTGCATATAGACCTGCAAAATAAAAATTGACACATTATATACATGTACACACTCACACCCAGTCTTTGAGACTGGCCTCAAGTGCTAGCTCTAGGCTGTGAATAATGTGACAAGAGATGTCAACACAAGTTGGTCACAACATTTGGGCATTTAGGGGTTAGGGCGTTCGTCTTGCAATCAGAAAGTTGTGGGTTCGATTCCCAAGTACCTCTGAGGTACCCTGAGCAACGTACCGTCCCCACACACTGCTCCCCAGGTGCTATGTTCTCAGCTGCCCACTGCTTCACTGGTTGAAGGGGGTTAAATGCAGAGGAAGAATGTTGTGCTGTTCACACTGTGGTGTGTTCATGTATGTCACTTTCTGACACATTAAAACACTAATACCCAACCTGATCACTCTTATCTGTCCTTCTGGATGGACTTAATGCTTATGAGCAGTAACCAGCCAGACCGTTATATATGTGGCACCAACCCATTAATGAGGAATTCATTATTATGTTACATTCGTTTTAAAGGTTAAAACCAGTATAAGGCCACTTTGGAGCATAGAACTAGCCTATAGCTCTGCATACACTTTCACTCTGGGTACCTCAAACTACTTGTGTCTTAAACGAGTTTAAACACCTCAAGGAGCAGTGAGAGAAGTGATTTGATTCACTGTAATAAAAATGCAGCAAATTAATAAAACATCTATAAATTCAAATCCCACCGTAGAACTAGCACATATAGGTCTTTACTATTTAGTTTTTTTTTTTTACTCTTAATAGCACCTCCCCAATTCATGTGTTTGAATCATAAGTGCTGCTTTCACTTAATATGCTTGGGGCAAGAGCTTCTGCTCAATGCACAGCTGTACTGTGACTGTAAAAATAAATCACATTTTGTTACTCTAGTTTCTCTACTAGTCAAGTAATTCTTTAGTAGCGGTTATGATTGGCGACTCATGAGGGATAGTGAAAAGTACACTCATTGTGCCACTGTGAAATAAAGAGAAACACTGAAAGAGCTAGCAGAAGTAGTCTGCATACCAAGACAACCCTGACTGATCTTAGATGTGCTCTGAGTGTGTGTGCGTGTGCGTGTGTGTGCGTGTGCGTGTGCGTGTGTGTGTGTGTGTGTGTCTATTTGTGTAAGCGAGGGCAAGTCACCTTTAGGCTGCTTGTGTTGTGCCAAGCTGTAATGTTAAAGTCTTGAGAACCCTATGAAGAAGAGGCATGACTGCTGTTGTCTCACCACAAACACACACACACACACACACACACACACACACACACACATACATGCTCTATACATGATTTGAATACACACTTTTCCTTATAGAAAGAACACACAAATCAAACCAAATCTATTTGCAGCTTTCAATGCTGGTGTTAGGACACTAGCATTTTAGCCCCCACCTTCTCATAAAATTGCAGTAATGGCAAATTCAGGCGTGAATGTTTCACCTTGCCCCTTTCTCTCTTTACCTGCTTCTGGTATTGTGTGTGTGTGTGTGTGCATGACAAGAGCTATGTATCTCTTGTTCAAAACAAAAATATTAACATTCAGTGACGCTGCCATGATGCAATTGATGCAATTAAACAAATATACTACAACATTGTGGACAGGTTTTGCTACAGAAGTTCTTCTGTAGGTTTACTCCCAAGCTGCATTACTGAACCGTGGGTGCCTATGAACATGGAGCACTTTTGGTAGGTACTGACCACTGCATGCTGGGAACACCTCACAAGACATGACATTTTGGAGAAGCTCTGACCCAGTCATCTAGACATCACAATCTGGTCACTCAGATCCTCATTTTTGCATCTTCCAGCACCTCACCTTCAAAAATGGACTGCTCTCTTACTGCCTACTATATCCCACCCCTTGACAGGTGCCACTGTAAAAAGATAATCAATGTTATTCACTTCATCTGTCAGTGGTTTTAATGTTGTGACTGAACTGGTATATATTTCTTTTTGCACTCTCTTTCTCTACATGACTCAAAAGCCAATTTCATGCTCCATTCAGACGACCTGGTTCTGTGGTCTCTCACTTAATCCAAACAGCACAGCACAGCCTGGAAATTGCATGTAAATCTCAATCTGATTCAGGTTCTGCATGAAATTGCATGGAATAGATTTGCAATTGAAAAGTGACATGTTCGATTAATGCACATACTCACACCACACACATTCTTCAGAACAGACTCCTTCATTCACCCACAAGCTTTATAGCTGTACTGTGATTGGCAAAATATGTCTGATGCTGAGGGATCCAGCCAAACACTGTTGGACTTAAATGTGAAAAACCAATACAAGATCTCTCTGAATCTCTCTTTCTCTGTGCAGGGTAAGCTGTTGATGCGAACAGGCCGGGTTGGTCTGGGGGAGAAGGTTTTGCGGGACGCTGTGCAGGCTCACAGCGTGTCCCATGAGGCGTGGAGTGGCCTGGGTGAGGCGCTACAGAGCCGGGGGAGCACTCAGGCACCCGACTGCTTCCTGACTGCACTGGAGCTGGAGGCCAGCTGCCCCATCAGACCCTTCACGATCATCCCCAGAGAGCTCTGAGAACATAACCCGAAGGACACGCACATACACACATTCACGCGCATGCACTGACACATATATTCAAACATGCGCAAACATGCACATTTCATGAATGACATATTTTGTCCCCGTTCTGTGTCCCCATTTTCTGATAGTTATATGCCTCTGCTGTTGCTCTGTAGAAGACACCATTTCAGAATTACTGATTATAGCGGCTGTAAACATTTTGTTGTCCATGTTTCTTGTGTTATTAATGAGTTACACTACAATTGCAGATGTCCACGTCTATGTTAAATGCATTTCCTTTGATTAATCTGTTTCCCTCATGCCAGCACATATATTTGGCATATTCATTACACAAATTTATAGTGCAAAATAAAAAAAAAAACATTCTCTCTGTGAGGACACAAACACCGAGCACTGTTATAAAACATGATCTATGCATACCAAAGAGGACTGGGAGCCGTGCTATATCACTGAAGCCTGCTGGACACCCAGGCACACCTAAAGCATATAAACACTCTTCTGCACTAATTTATGTCCATTTCATGGATGAACCTTCCTATTACTGTAACCTAAAGTACTGTATTATTTTTATTCAAAAATAATTCCTTTTCATTGATTGCAAAAGCCTCTATCATTATGTGTGTTTGTGTGTCTGTGTATTTGTCTAATTTGCTCTCATTTGTACTAGAGATGCGGCGATCCAATATTCTGTATCGGCATCAGTCCGATCCTGACCAAAATGACTGGATTGGAAATTGGGTAGAAATAAAAAACGTAATCCGATTTTCCATATGGAAAATAATTACAGCACGGATAACATGATTTGTGACGTGATAAGAGTTTCTAGCCTGGGTGTCCCAATACTTTATACCCCAATGGAATAAAGACGAGGCAACCATTAATGTCCGTGAAACTTCATGGTTAAATAGAGCTCGATGAGACCTTTCCAAAGACCTCGTTTGCCATAATATTCCCAGGAGATCCGTTATATCGTTCACCTCACTCAGGGTGTCCCATTACTATTGTCCGAGGTGAACAGTATAACTCCAGATCTCCCGGGGCTGTTATGGCGAACAAGGCGAATTGCACTAAATTATGAGAAAATGACATTGCTAAATTTATTCAGTTTTACAAACGGCACCCCATAGGGGACATCTTATTATACCATGTTCTTTGTGCAATGTTTCTCCCTTATTATATCACAGTATTTTTGTATTTGTGTGAAGGTATACAAAATGTATACCGACGGTTTTTGAAAGCATTCTTTTTTGTTTTCTGTTTTAAAAAAGCCCCAGATTTGTATCGTATCGGCAGATATCGAAATTAACAATATTGGTATCGGTATAGAACATAAAAAAGTGGTATCGTGCCATGTCTAATTTGTACCACGCCATTATCCACAGCTCTGTAATGCAAGTGCCACGGCTGTAGCTCAGTGAGATCTTATGTAATGTTTCCAGTGCTGCTGTGAAACTGGAAGCCCAGTTTTTCTTTCTTCGAGGCTGATGTGGTTGCCTAGCACCCTGAGCCTATGTTTGAGTTACAGGGGAGACTGGGAGGGAGCTTCAGTGTTTGGGCCTTCCAGCACGAGGGCCTATTTGAAAACCACTCACTTGCCATGGGCTCTTTTCTGCCTGTACTCTTTTCTGTTTGATGCAGAGGCTCGGGCTGTTAATAAGAGAGGGGGATGCGCAGCAGACGATGGAGTTTGGTTATGTAAGCGCTGTTAAGTGGGTTCCTTAAAGCAGAATGGATTCTGTCCGCTCAAACCTAAGAGCGTGATGCGGGAAGCGAAAAGAAACTCTGCCTTTTTTGTTGCCTGAAGAGCAGTAGGTTCATCACCTAGTGGGTGTTCTGTGCTTGCAACTCGAATTTTCTCTCAAGCCTAGAGAGCAGCTCAAGCCTGTGTTGCATCTCCTCATGCTGTTCAATTGATGCAGGCTTGTTCCCGGTCATTCAGGGGCACAAACTGTCCCTTCTCCTTTGTGGTCACTCAATTTTCCCTCACCTTCCTTATGACTTTCTCGCTCTCTCTGCCTCGTTGTGCGCGTGTTAATAGTTTTGAGGCGCAGTGGGCGGGCAGTAAGAGGAGATGAATGGGCTGAATAGCCGTGGCGGGGCTGGGTGATGTATAGGGCCACATGGGGAGGTCATGACAGCGGCTGGTAAAAGGAGACAGATAAATGAATGGCGTGGCCTGCCTCTCTGACATCCGCTGATGAAGGGTGCTAGGCAGCGCTATTCATCGACTCCACAGCCTGAATAATTAGGCAGGCCGGCAGATCCCTGCAACTCTCTGCTTTCCCCCCTCCTCACACGACTCCGGCCCAGACTGGAGACACAGTGATGGAAGGAGGGAGTGAGAGAAATAACAATTAGAGGAATGAGATGGATGAATGGAGGAGAGATATGGGAGGATTTAGAATGGAATGCTATTGATGCGAAGGTGTGTCCTTCAGGTGTCTCTTCCCTTATCACGTAATTGCAGATGCAATGCTTGCACAAGTAACTCACAAAAATTAGATTTGCAGGACATCTATTTGCCTGTGTTTGTGTTCACAGTTTTGTTCATTTACTACACAGAGAACACTTGTAAAAAATATTTACAATAATGCATTTCCATGTTCTCCTTGCTTAAAATTATTAAGCAGGATACAAATGTCCCCAAATTGTGTCAATGAAAACACTAGCTTATAATTACTGGAAGCTTATTACAGCCAGATAGCATCATGCAAACTCCATGCTTAAATCACCACAAACCTGATTGGAATAAACACAGGTACAAATCATGACTGAGACAGGCTGCTGCTACGGCGCATCACACAGTGTCAGATAACACAATTTGAGACAAGTGTGTGATTTAGGACATCAAGCAGGTTTTGACTGACTGCATTTGTGGTATCTAGAAAATTGTGTAAATTGTGTTGTAAAATAGTACAATAGATGTTGTGACCACATCTAAGGCTGAGTGTGTGCATACTGAACAAGACATTCCTTTTGTTGCTGTATAAAACCATTTCAAACAAAACAAATTAAACTATATACAACTGGTCATAGACAATCATAGAGGAGAGCACATTATGCATTATCCATCTTTGGGTGTTCATGATTCTCTGAAGAACCTTTGCCTTCACTTAACAACCTTCTCTTTTAGGGTGCTAATCTTACCTGGTGGCTGAGTCCTTTCAGCTATAGTCTACACCTTGGTGTGTGTGTGTTTGTGTGTGTGTGTGCGTGTGTGTGTGTATATGCTGCTCCTCTGGTTACCAGCAGACAGCATGGTGGCCCCGTGGTTCCACTGGCTGGGAGGCCAGACCTTGGGAAGGTCAGATGTCCAGACTGGGTTACAGCTCTGAAAGAAGGCAGCTCCACCACCTGATTGATGTGTTTGTTTTTTGATGAGGAGTGTGTGTGTGTGTGTGTGTGTGTGTGTGTGTTGGGGGAGAAGGGGGGCGGGGCTGGGTGGGGGGCGGGGTGCAAAGAAAACCGGGCAGATGTTCTAATCTTTAATCAGCTTATTCTTCACCTCACAGAGAAGTAAAGATGGAAAGGAACTCTTTGACTTTACCGTCATGACCTGACACGTAATACCCAATCTTCTAAATGATGACAATATTATGTCTTATTAATGTCTCATGTTTTGTCATTATCTGGCTAATGGATAATGTTACATATGTCTGCATCTTCTGCAACCTTGATAGCCATGTATAACTGTATATCACAGCAGTCCTGCCTTGATATGAGATCGTTTATCTGAACCATTTCCCTTATTGGAGTGGAGACAAACAAGCTAATCATGTGCAAAGTTGCCCTCTTCATATTTCACAAACACAAACAATGGGATCGCTCTCAAATGTGCTCCATCGAACCCTCAAGCCTCTTCAAAGTTGCATGAGTCATTTAACAGAGCTCTGCCGTAGTCTAACGCACCTGTCAATGGCCAAGTCAAATGATCCGAGACCACATGCTGCTTTTGTTTTGCTTGATGTGTGATCTGGACATGACCCTGGCTCAAACGACTCGTGAGCTCCCACAAGTCCTCGGGATGTCCCCCAGCCAAGTCCTAGGGTTTCACTGATTGGCATTCTATTTTTAGGAAGAAACGAGAATGGAAATTACAGACGTTCTAGCAGTGCATGAATGAGTCATTCGTCTTACGCAGGTGAACGTTAATTTCATACTGACAGAACAGTCAAGGTTAGGTGGGGACATAATGGCTGCTGGCTGACACAAAGCTTCAGCCAGTATCCAGCCATACGCATAATAAATCTTACCGAACGCTTTTTCGAACAGAATGGCCATATCTGTGATGTCTCTTGTTTGTGCTGATGCCAGATGCTTTTCAGAAACCAAAGAAGACTTAATCCGCTCATAAAAATCTGGCTTCTGCTACTTAAAACTCCATTCCCTCATAGACAAGTTGTCTGTTTGAATTATAGAACCCTACTGCAATAAATAATAGAGCTTTATTTAGATTTCTGCACACGTTTACTTCATATACCGTATGCCACGTGTAGACCTTTTTTTTCAACGGGGTTCCAGGAGGATAGATTTGCGTGCATCTACAGTCATTTGTTTGGATGTAGAGTTGAAGCAGGGTCGGACTGGTGTGATCTGATGAGTGTACTTGTGCATCAAAAGCGAGTGGCGCTCTGACGCACTCAAAGACAAAACTGGTGGTGTTAGATCATAAGGTCCTTATTTGAGGCCTGAGAGCACAAGGGGATTGTCGTGACCCAGGGACACGGCTGGTAAAACAGCTCTGATTTAAAACAAAAATGCGACTTCATCCTTTTCGTACTTTTGGCCATCAAACCTATGATGTGTTTACATATATTTTTCCATTTTGTCTAAAGAGAACAGACACATTTACCCTCATGTTTTATACTGCAGACCTAAAAATCAAAATGTTTCTATATTGTTTCACAGAAAAGGAAAAAATGGGCAAGTCAGCTGCTTTTCATAAATGTTATTAAATAGAACTACAGCCAATACATGCTTACTCAGGAAGACATTTCATTTCAAAGACATAATTAGGAGGAATATGGAGTGCAGTAGCAGAGGCTTCCCCTAAAACTATATCGTAACAAAGCACTAAAATGGCTGTCTCCTAACTCTTACTTCAATGTTTTAGGGATTAAGCGAAAAGCTTTATAATATTACACACAGGTTTGGTTTGTTTATTCAACATCAGCTGTGTTTCACAGACAGCCTAGCCAGCATGAATGTGTTTGTGGAAGTCAGCAGAAGCACAACCCATAGAATCCTGTGGAAACCTGCCTTCCATGTGTTTGTGGCACATTCAAATACAAGCTGTTTTAGTGGAGCAAAGACTAACGCTTATTGGACAACAGGCTGTTAGCCACATCATTTTGGGCCGCTCCTGAATGCTGGGCTTCACTGAGTGTCTATGAGGCTATCAGGAGTGCCTTTTGCATATGAAAATCACCTCAGCATTTATCGGGCTGTAGGCCTTCGCTAACACAATTTTGGTCCTGCCTGAAAGCTCAGTTTCTGTAGGGGATGGATCTTGAAACTAACTCTCAGTACCCCTGGTTTAACATGCATGGCTGACATCACCTTAAATATGAAACAGTCTGCTGTTGACTAAATGCTCAGCAGTGCAGAGAAGTCATGCAGAAACTAGCACAAAAAAGCCTGCCTGTTTTTATGGTCCTCTTCCATCATCAAATATAAAATATTCTGAATAATTAAAAGTACCTGCAGAGGTTTGAGTTTAGTCATTTTCCATCATTTGCTAAGCATTCAATAGGTTATTTAAGTAATACAGAAGCTATAACTCTATTTTAAAGTAGCTGGGTTATTTTAGACGATTAGCAAGAAAAATATTGGTTGCCTATTAATGACTGGTAGCAAGCTAATCAGAGAAAAAGTGACGACTCATAAATTGAGGGTGACGTCCTAAAAGGGGGATGAATCTCAAGGCAGATCATTATTTAGAATCAGTCTTTTGTTACTCATCGCAAAAAGGTTTATTAATTTATTGTTTTACTGTTCTCAAATAAAATATATCAATATCTTTTAGTCTGAAACATTTGACTCTGCATTTTGTATACAGAAATGATTAGGTATAAAATATCAACTTCATATGGCAAGCTCCAAACTTTTCCATGGAAGTTTATGAAAATGATGACTTTATTGCCATTTGATTAGCACCAGCAAAAAAATTACTATTGACAAATGGCACCTTTTCTGTGTTCTCCAGAGAAACTGAAGCCAAACTCCACTGCCCAAAACCTACAGGTGTCTCAAACAACATGTACATATCCATAGCACAGTTTATAAAAAAACTGCTCTCTGTTGCACAGGAGAAAAGACCTACAGTTAAAATGTTATACAAAATTATAAATATTCAATAGAGAACTGATTCCTCACTCCCACCATATATAACTCGTGCCACTGGGCGGATTTGGGACCGCTCACACACATTTCACTCTCTGGCTGTGTTTGGTCTTGTGAGCTATGGGGAGTGCTAGAGACAGCTGTTTCATTGTGTGATACTGACCTCTTTGTTCCAACTGAATAAGTTCGGCAGGCGTGAGAGTCATCACAAAAGGTTGGGTATTATATGGACGGCCAGCCTGCATCCAGAGCATGGCATAGCTGAGATAGCTGCAAGGCACGACAGCAGGACATGGAGCAGAGAGAGTGGAATAGGTAGATAATGAGCTCCAGTTCTTCTCTGATGCATGCTAAGCAAATGACAGTAGGCCAATGGAGAGGGAAAAATGCTTCTGGAGCACTGTGATCCCCTGAATGCATGCAGCAATTAGCTTGTCTGCGATAACATTCATTTGCTTGTCTGTGTAATGTAATATGTGAGAGGCAAACAAGAGCCTCAGAAACAAAGGCTGTCTGGCATTTTAATGTGAGTGGAAAATAAACAAGCAGCCAATTGTCAAATGGCAGTTGAGATGATGCTGTGAAACAGCTTGTGAGACTGGGAGAGTGACACAAAATGGGGTTTTGACGGACAGGTGAGCGTGGAGTTTTAAAATACGTTGCGGTAGTAGAGGCCATAGGTGCGACCCATGTTTGCCTCTGTTGCGCGCCGAGGGCCACTCTGCCACGAGGGCTCATATGTGCCAGGTCCAGGAGTCCTCTGTCAGAACCAGAAGAAAAGAAAATGGACATTAGCACCAGAGGTTAAATACATACAAAAATGAATATACTACTAAAAAGAAGCAGAAAAAGAAGCAGAAGGCATACATGTAAATAAAGATTTAATCTACCATTTAATGAGGGCTTTCAGACTTTTTTTAGGGTTAGTTTTAACGTGCAGGCCTAGAAGTTTTAAAGAGCAGGTGTTTGGGTTCTGAGGTGTGATGACTGGAACTCACAGAGCGCAGGCTGTGGAGGCGAGGCACTGAAGACCTGAAGCAGGAAGTGATGCCTTTAGTTGGGCTGGGTGTCAGCGAGTAAAGACCAGGAGGTGGTCCTTCCTTCTAAAATATATGAAATCAAAATCCAGAGCAAAGCAAGTGACAAAGCAAGGTTATAATCAAGTTTTCAAGTTTTGAAACTCATTTTAAGAGATGTCCCCAAGATTGTGTTGGAGTGCAAACATAACAGCCGTATTACAATGCACCCAGGATTCATTTCCTTCCAGAAAGCAAAAGGTGAGAGGAAGAGTCTTACAGCTAGCTCCCCCTGGGCCTCGTACTGCATTACCCTGCTCCAGAGCTGCGGCCTGCTATTATTACGTGCCACTCGACTCCACCAGCAGCTTCAACTTGATCCGCCCCGGAATGCCTTGTGGCGTGTGGAAAGCCGAAATGCGCCTGAGGTGTTAATGCAGGTGTATTTCACAGGGGCTTTTTAAAAGGGACAGTGGAGGGGGCGGTCGCCTCCCACTGCCCACCACCTAATGAGCAGCACGCCTAACAGCTCTCTGCGGCATGGCCCCTCCGCCGGCCCGCATTCCTCTACAGATAGTTGCCTCATAGCATAAATGTCTGCTGAGCCATTGACCTTTTCTTTCATTAAGTGAGGCAGTCTGCCCAGGAGGGGCCTTGTTCTATCTGTCTCCATTTGGCCCACCACCACAGCACAGGAAGCTTCAAGCAAGTTACTCCTGTGGTGTCACTGTCTCCGTTAGGCATGAAATTAAAAGAAAGCAGGGTATTCGGTCAATTCCGAGTGTAAGTTGAAATGCTGATTTGTGCTGGTCAAATGTATGACCTTAGCGAAAACTGATATACCACAACATTTAAAATGAGGGTTTATGTTGTGGAAGCACTACCTGCGCTAAAATGAAAGTCGGAACAATATCTCTTATTTAAAGGTTATTGTAATTGAATGCAGTTGCAATGTAAATTTACAAATTAACTGAGTGGTGATCTTTATCATTCAATCCCCAAACACTGACAATAGTAATAGACAATAGTAATATTTTGTTAACTGATAGCTGAAACAACAAGGCCTTGTTGTTCCATACAACTAAGAGTTATAGTCTTACCACTTCAGTCATCATCCATGGTCTATTTCAAATACGTCTCTAAGGCGACTCGGATCAAAACAAAATCAGGAGCGATGTTTAAATACTGTATTTTAAAGATGATTCTGCCTAACAATTAAGTAAACATTAAAAAGATTGCTGTCTATTAAGCTTTCATTATTATTACAACCATACAACATCTTCACAGCTTAACCTCTGACACCGCACATGTCTTACATGAAATGCTGCACCATTAAAACCACAAACAAAGCCCTAACATTCACCCTAATGACACCCAATGGGTGGCTTAGCAGCCTCACTCCTCTGTCACCACCTGACAGCTGCCAGTTGGTCTCACATATCCAGGCAGTGGAGATAACTGGGAGCAACACAGCACATGCATATGGATGGTGTGAATGCAGTGCTCAGTTTATTAAAAAAAATTTAATATACAGTCTTGTAATGTCAACCAAACTATTAAGAAAGTTTGATGTAATGTGTGCAATGCAATAATTATTTTAAGGTAGTAATTAAAAGGCGATTAACCTCTGATAAATGTTTTATAGACTTTTTCTATGCATCATATCTGTAAACATTTTTAAACTAAGACAGAAGAAGAGGACCAATTATTTGCACAAAGAAAAAGAAAATACTAATTTTGACAAATTCCCATCAAAGGAGGAACACATACCTTTAAACATCTAAACACAATATGTGATTCTTTTCTTTGGATATGTTGTTTAATGCCAAATAAACCATTTTGCTTATTTTAATCCTGTGCCCATTTAAGGGCCAACATACACACCGACACTGTGAACTGGAGAAACGTTTTCTTCTCACAGCAACTGGAAACTTACAGGGATGAAACTGAGCCTCTGCACAGCCGAACGAAACATCACGTGCCTGCAAGAGGAGACGAAGAGAGACGTGTCATGGAAGAGAGGGATAAAATGGAGAAGAGTGAGGACAGGATGGAGAGGGGTGAGGAAGAAAAGAGACGGAAGTGAGGGGGTGAGAGCATTTTTAGACTAGAAAGAAAGGAAATGAGTAGACTGTGGAAAACTATCCAGAACTGGCTGGGATTAAGGAGGTAACTCAACTTCTAAAAAGAGAAACCAGCTCACTGTTACAGGACATGGTGTACAAAGACAAACTAAAGAGAAGAATACGACCAAAAATGACTACTTACTTGCAAGGTAATTTTGGAACAGGCTTCTCTGTTACACTGTAGTGGCAAGGAGAGAGGTCGATGTCCTTAAAAAAAAAACATGCACATTTTAATGACATTTTCTCTGACCTTGTTGTCTTTGCGAGCAACAACATGTTGTAAAACACTGACTGACTAATGCATAAATAATACTGCCCTCTACCAAGGTGTGTAGTGTTGTTAGGACAGAGAAGTAATTACGACACTGATCGCTGTGGAAAACACTCAGACTAATCCTGACCCACCTTATCTCGGATGCCCAGGGTGTAGCTGTCTGGTCTGGGGCAGTTCTTGAAGGAGTAGGACGCACGGTGCTGGAGAACTTCTTGGATTGAGTCAGTAAAAACATATGCTCCGGGCAGGAGCATGTCCCCCTTCCGTACACACAGCATTTGTGTGTTACGGCCAGTGCCCTTGAAACCATAGGTCTTATGTACAGGATTGAGGCTGTTCTCTTCTATAAAACCTCGAATGTGGTAACTGCCAGGGTTTGGTGTGTTCTTGAAAAAAAAAGTTACACTTTTCCATGAAAAACATTCTCAGATGAAGAATTCAATCTACTGTCTTCAATCTACTGCTGCTCAAACTGAAAATGTTGGAAACACATAGACCTCGTTGACACCCAGTCCCTTCATGTGACTAGTATGAGGATTGTACTAGGATTTTAGCCATATGGGTTTGCGCTTGGTAGTCAAACGTGTGTCAGATCACAATTTAGCATGACAAGGTGTTCTCCTGCTTACATCGCCATCAGGAGCGTACTATAGCAAGACAGTTAAAAAACAACATAAGGTAAAGTACTACAAAATGTTCTTTAAGCACCGGAATTAAATTACATTTTAATTTAATTTAAACTCAGAACAGTAGATGATCAGAAAGAGCAGGGATTTGCATATAATGCTAAAGGGTGACCTCTTCCATAAGCAGAACAGGAGGGTGGCTCTGTCACAGTAGTGAAGAGGATTTTGTTGTCCAGTGTGTCTTGGAGAGACAGATGCATTAACATGGCTCAGATGTTATTTGAGTAATAACATCCAGAGGTGGTTTGAGCAATCAGATTTATATGTGTTAAATGTGTCTTGGGTGCATTTACACCTGTGTTTTTGTGGCTTGGCCTCATCCAGATATACATTAAATAGACAAAAGTATCAGGACATTTGACCATTACATCAAGAGGGACTTTAATGACATTACAATCAAATACACAAACTTTAATATGGAGTTGGTTTGTGTTTCTTGTGCCCATTCATTCTGTAGAGCATTTATAAGGTCAGGCTCTGATGTTGGGCAGGAAGGCCTGGCTCCTAATCTCCATTTTGGTTGATCCCAAAGGTGTTGGATAGGGTTGAGGCCAGGGCTCTGCGTGGGCCAGTCAAGTTCTTCCGCACTGACCTCATCCAAGCATGACTTTATTGACCTCGCTTGTGCACTGGGGCATGCTGGAATAAACAAGGGCCTTCCCCAAACTTTGTCCACAAAAGTGGAAGCATGGCACTGTACCACATGTCTCGGTGTGCTTGATTTTATACACCTGTGCCAATAAGTATGAATTTGACTAAGAGGTGTGTCCCGATACTTTTGTCCATATTGTGTAATCCTGATGCATGACGTGACCTGGTGTAAACAGGTTGTAAGTACGATCATAAGGCCTAGCAAAAGGTCTCATCGGTTCATTAACAACAATAACTTGTTCAGCCCATTTCGGTTTTCTCTCATAAGCATATTTAGAAAATCACCTACCTTCACTGTCTGCTTCCACCAACCACTTCTGTCAGTCAGTGCTTCTTTCTCCTGACTCTGAAGAAACATGACATGAACACATCACTCTGACAGCCCTGTGCTGACCTGGACAACAGCCTGCCACACCGTTTTTGTTTGGTAGGAGTGACAGTAGAAGCTCCTCATGTTTGCCTTGTGACTCCGTGGTGAACTACTTGCCTGTAACAACAATTATGTTACTTTTTCGTGAGTATAAAACGCAAAACCCACCCTCTCTGGCCCACTGGAGTGGTGAATGCGTGTTAATTTCGCAGCTCCCCTCTCTCTTCCTACAGCCATGTCTCTACTGTCTTCTACGTGGAGAGAGACACCCTGCCACCGCCTCTAACCGTTGCTTAGGAACCATAGATAATGGGTTAAGGTGTTTAACTATTAATCAAGCCTTTGGGCGTTTATTTCCAAATAGACATGTGTTTGTTCATGTCCTCGTTTTTTTCTGAGGAATGAAAAACTTTTAAGTCAAAAGGGCTCATCAGTAGTGTCTGCAATGGGGTGATATACATTATATGGACAAAAGTATTGGGACGCCTGCCAACAGGGACTCTAATGACCTTATATTCAAAGTATAATATAAAAGAGGAGTTGGTCCTGTAACTGTTCGTCTTGAAAGACTTTCCACAAGATGTTGGAGTGTTTCTGGGGGAATTGTGTCCATTCATTCTGTAGAGCGTTTATGAGGTCAGCCACTAATGTTAGAACGAGAAGACCTGCCTCGCACTCTCCGTTCCAGTTAATCCCAAATGTGCCAAACAAGTCTTTATGGAGTTTGCTTTGTGCACTGGGGCACAGTCATGGAATAGAAAAGGGTCTTCCCCAAACTGTGTCCACACTGTTGGAAGCATGGTGTTGTCCAAAATGTCTTAGTATGATGAAGGATTATGATTGCCCTTCCCTATGGTAAGGGGCCTAACCCAAACACTGTATAGCAATTCTTTTGTCCATATATTGTACCTGATACACAGGAGGTAACTGTTGTTTACTCGTCTTTACTGCTGTTGTGTGTGACATTTTGACAAAAGAAAACAATAACCAAGTGCCGAAGAGCCATGGTAACAGAAATGTACTCTTCAAATCTCACCCAATTTTATGACAAACTGAAAACAAACAATATTAGTCATAATAACGACATAACTGACCCTCCCTTTGGTCCCTCACCCCTAGTGAATAAACATTAGGCTAATGTTTATAGCTATTTTGGTTGTAGGTTGTACATTTGCGCAACATTAACGTAAGAAATGAAGCAGACCCACTATGTACAATACTATGAGAAAATCATTCAGGATAATATTTGAAGTGATATTATTTGATGTAACACTAATGTAGCAATGTTAGCGGCATTGCCATGGCGGTAAAGTCTTTTTTAATGAAAAGAGCAAATAGCAGGAGAGAGGTTTTTTTTTTGTTGCTTTCTTACATTGTAATAATATCAATGATACAAACTCACATGAATCTATCTATCCATCAGTGTTTCTATGTACGTCTTTGCACATATGTATCTATTTATCCATATACAATGTATGTGACTCCTTTCTGCCTGTTTTCAGTTTGTCATCCAGCCTGGTGAGGATTTATGTGTAAATGTCTTGTTACCAGAAGGACAGGACACTTCAAAACCTAGTTGTTTTATTTTTATCAAAATGTTCAGGTACACTATATGGACAAGTATTTGGACATACCTGTTTTCCAGGGTTTGGGATAGACACCTTACTTCTAGGTGTCTATCTTAATGCACTTACTGCATTTCGTTGCCTTGTACTTGTACATGTGTAATGACAATAAAGTTGAATCTAATCTAATCTAATCTAATCTTAATGCTTCAGCATACCAAGACATTTTAAACACCGGCATGCTTCCCACTGTGTGCACACAGTTTGGGGAAGGCCGATTTCTATTCCAGCATGGCTGTGCCCCAGTGCACAAAGTGAGCTCCATAAAGACATGGTTGGGTGAGTTGGGTGTCAAAGAACTTGACTGGCCCGCACACATACCTTACCTCAACATCGGTGCCTGACCTCATAAACGCTCTACAGAATGAATGGGCACAAATTCCCACAGAAACACATCTTTTAGAAATCTTTCCAAGATACGGCTATGTATTTGTACTTGAATGCAATGTGTCCCAATATTTTTTTTCTATGTAGTCTATTCATCTATCCATATGTATACACATACACGCGTGATGCTATTACAATGTAAGAAAACATGTTTGCCAGGCTGTCAGATAATACACTAGAATCATTTTAATGAAAAGCCTCTATGTGTAGCAATGTGTGATGTGCAGTAATGGCAGTGTGTGCTGGTTAATGTGTTGGTGTTGATAGTTACTGTGCTCATTGCATCATCTTGCTTTGCCAACATCTCCCTGGGATATGGCCAGAATGTTCTGCTGTTGCTAGGCTACCTGGAACATGTGCTGCCATGTGTAGCTTCGACTAAGGCCTGCTTACCCTTTATCAAACATGTCTCTTAAACTAATGAACGTGTGAGCTTAAAGTGTATTGACTTTGCTGCACATGCATTTCTGTACTCATGGAATCTGTTGCCATTTTCTGCAACTTCCAGTGTACACAAGTTAGATTATTTTCACCCCAATGAGAAACAAATACAAAATAAACAGTCAAAATGTATGATGCAGTCAAAACAGTGAATACAAAAGATGACTTCTACGACAATTGTCATTCAAGAGTACTTTAATGAACGTTTATTTTGCGTTGACAAGGAGGCCTGACCCCCATTCTAGTTTGTGATTACACATAGTAGTTTTTGACCAGTTGACTCAGAGATACATTGTATGATTTACAAATGAACCATTTCTACTACAATTGTAAACATTCTGGTTAAAGTAAATGGTGAGTGGATCAAATCAGCTCAGGGATGCAGAACGGTCAACATACTGAAGAGCTTTGAGTTATCAAGGGCTTAAGGATGCTCTAAAAACAAGGAAACCTTTCAAAATCTGGGTTGTAAATTTTATTGGAAAACAAAAATATACAACTTGGAATGGATTATTTTTAGGCATGACAATGCCATTAAGCCGTTTAAAAAAAAAGAAAAAAATGAAAGTGAAAACATTAAAAAGCATCATAAGATTCAAACAAGTTCTCTGGTACAGAACAGCAGATACAAAAAGAGTTTATGTACGAGTATCTAGAAGATGTACCCGTGTCTTTTTTTTTCCTTTTTTGCAGTAGTGCAATGCTGATAATTTTCATATATATTATATACTTTGTCCATAGTCCATGCAGAGTTACTCCTCTACATTGTTGCCCTGCCAACGTTGTTGTCAGTAGACAAGCCAGCTGGCAGGTCTCCGCTCTTGCTACGCATCGGGTGGAGGGCAGACAGATGTGACATGCAGGTTTTTGCGCGCCACAGCCCCCTTTTCGCCGCAACAAGCACCTGATCGTGTAACCGCACCGTCACTCCAAAAACACGATGACAGCAAAAGAAAGGGACATGAGGAGTTAGATCCTATGCAGTTTACATGCAGTTCCTTTGGACAGCCGGGAGGGGGAGGGGACTTAACGTTTTACAGATAAATTAAACAGAAAAAAAGGCAAATTATTTATAGAAGAGAGAGGATCTGTACAAGGCTTTCACTTCGCCGTCATCATTTGTACAAACTCTGTGGACACAGAAAGACAAGTCTTGGGTTAGTCATGACAACTTACACATGCATCTGCTGCACTTTCCAAAGGGAGCTAAAACCAACTGGGGTAGCTTGTAGTAGAAGTGCCAGAAGCTCCTGGTTCAGAACTGGAACCGTCCAAGAGGTACTCACCTTCATAGTTCACCTGACCGTCCCCATCGATGTCTGCTTCTCTGATCATCTCATCCACCTCCTCATCAGTCAGCTTCTCTCCCAGGTTTGTCATAACATGACGCAGCTCAGCAGCACTGATGTATCCGTTCCCATCCTAGAACAGGGGTGGGGTCCATGGTCAGATATTACAAAGCCACAAGTAACTATGGCCTTTCAGTTTTCTGCTGCCAATGTGGATATTTACCTTATCAAAGACACGGAACGCTTCTCTGATCTCTTCCTCACTGTCTGTGTCCTTCATCTTCCTTGCCATCATGGTCAGGAACTCAGGGAAGTCTATCGTCCCATTTCCTATAGCAGCAGAAACACCAATCAGCCCAAATGTTTCCTGGCACACAATACTGTACATTGTGTTCACATGCACACACGGGCCTCTTACCATCAGCATCAACTTCATTGATCATATCCTGCAACTCTGCCTCGGTGGGGTTCTGGCCCAGAGAGCGCATGACCGTGCCCAACTCTTTGGTTGTAATAGTACCATCTCCATCCTTATCAAAGAGCGAGAATGCCTCTTTGAACTCTGCATGGGTTAAAGGAAAAACTTTAACTTAAACTGCAAAAACACAGTAAAACGAAGTTAAGGAAAGGCAATGAAAAGAAGAGGGAAGAATAATTATAAAACACTACAACAGTGCAAGAAGGGATTCCCAAATTCACATCAGGCACATTTGTCTTGACAGGCAAGTGACCTTAAAAAGGCCACAGAGATGAATAATTCCATAGTTGTCAAGAAAAGCCCATACATTTCAGTGCGCTTCAGTTCTCATCCAAATCACAGTGTAACAAATTGTAATTTGAATGCACCAGCACCTCAATTGGTAGGCGAGTTTATAATTCTTGTGCATTAAATCTTAGACTATTTGGACAGGGAGACATTCCAGACTGCAAAGGCACACATGTAGACAGTGAGAAGAGACCAGGAGCAGCCAAATGAGCTGAGGGGCTTTATGCAAGCTGACAAGAAGAGCCACAAGCTGTGGCATGAGGCAGCTTTTTAGTGTCATGACAACTGTGACCCATCCTCCAGTTCCAACATTCATTAGTCACACACCACTGCTTCCTGTAACAGGAGTGGTGGTTGGGGGTGGTTTACTTACAGCCACAGCAATAGAGGAAGAGGGCACTTGTGCACACATGCCTGTCTGACATGAATGTTTTGTCACAAAAAAATTAATTAGCTGCCCATGTAATGATCCTGCCTTAAGAATAAATGAAAGCAAGCCAGCCTGGAATAAGCCCAATCATTTGTTGTGCAACAGTAATTATAGCTGAGTCATTCACATAACTGCTGCATAATATATTACCAAGATACTGTAGGCAGTTTCTCCTCAACTGCCATGCACAAACAGAAGTGGCTTCTAAAGCCAACCAAAACTGATCTCTGCAAAAATCCATTGCGCCAGTAAGCAACTCCACTGTGACATGTCCTTATATAAACCCCCTGCCCTTACAAGAGCCCAGAACTGAAGCAACACTCTGTACCCAATCCTAACAACCAATAGAGAGCATTTCTATAGAGATCAGTGACCTCACCCAGTTCCTATGGAGACCCCACACTAAGACCTAGCAAGTGATCAACATCACCAATACATGATCTGAAGTCCCTTGACCTCCTTTCCATTGTGACAACGCAAAATAGAAACCACTTCTATGACCCCTCATCGCCTCCAGGGACACATTTGTATAAACTTGTGTGCCTGCATCCCAATGGGCCATCCACTGTGACTTCACCGTCACTATGGCGACAGAGAGGTGACCTAAATGACAGCAATTTGTCTTCAGGTTCTCCACCGGGCCCAAACACTAACTACTGTTAGGGGCTCAGTTAATAGTCTTGACAAAAGAAAGCACTCAAAACCCCCAACATGGAACACTGGGCTGGATTTTAAAATGAATACATTTAGCCATCTCTGGGTTAGGGGACAATACTACAAGGTTTCAAACAAATTGCAGATATTTAAGTTGAAAGCAAATCCACTGGAACAGAAATTAAAATAGGTACATTAAAAAAATTCTCCTGCTCACTTAAAATTAAACAAATAAAGCAAGACGTTACTATGCCTAGCCTAAATCCCATTTGTTACATTTTAATGGGCCAAACAAATAGCAGTAATCATTTCAGAGGAAGCCAGATGTGAGGCTCAGCCAGTGGACACACCCTAAGTTGTTCAGCCTGGTTATCAACTCCAATGTGTGCTCAATTTATAAAACTAAACCGCTGACAATAAAATGCAAACTAGTGTCACAGCGACTCCTCGCAGTTTGGGCTGCCATAGGCGTCCATTCATTGGGGATTGCCTTTCCCAGCGCAGCTTAAGGCGCATATGCCATAAAAGGGAAAAATATAAATCCAGCTGAGGGGAGGGGAGGGGAGGGGAGAAAGGAGGAGGGGGGTGGAAAGCCACGGGAATCCACACCACCAGCCACGTGTCAACGTCTTACCGGCAATCTGCTCCTCTGTCAGCTGGTCAGCCTGCGAAAAGAAAGAAAAAATGTGTTTAAAATATAACCCATTCACAATTAAAACACGATGCTCTCCCAATGTGTGCAACTGGGCGAGCTGGAACCGAGCCGCAAAGACCAGAAAATGTCTCTAGCGCAGCCTGTGGCGCAGCACCACTTCACCAGCCATCATATATTGTCTTCATCTTTACCAGCCTTTTAATATTCACTGCGAGAAACACGAACGTGGTGCAGTCTGAAGACAAAAAAGGTGTGGACATAATGTGGCTGGTTTCTAGCTGGATGAGAAGGGAGATTGAAGACTAACATTTCCCACAGCGAGCCAGCCTGGGAAAAATGCGTCATTACCCTCCAAGCTCACACTCAGCCACCCAAACGAGTTACAGCAGCAACAAAGAGGCCATTTTGTAAACAGTTACACTCCAGTGGTAATTTGTTGCAGTATGATCCAACTCGTTAGAGACCTATGGATGATGTTATAATGGGAGTTACAGCGCGTACACGTATCAAACAGAACCAAAATCGAGTCCACAGCTTTCAAAAACGATAAAATGAACAGTGAAGCCGATATTTGTAAGTAAAAAGCAGTTTGTGCCCAACCCGCCCTCACAGTAAATGAATGGCGTTGGGGCAGAATGCAGCACCTGCGGATTCCTGGACGACAAGTCTAACTGTGCAATTTACATATCACATTAAATATTCTGCTTCTAGTAAACCCCATTACAGTTCCTAGGGGTTAATCTTTATTACTTACCATCGCGCTGGTTTAAGCAAGTGTAGCTCCACAAGTACAACAGTCCTCAGCTGGCAAACAAACAGGATGCACTAGAAGACGGTTGGACGCGCCTTTAATGCTGGCTGTGAGACTCCGCCTCTTTCTCGCTCCGTCCGCCAGCACGGTTTGCCTCAGAGCACACAGGAAGCCCCTAATTGTTTCCAAAATCGCTCTCTTTTCAAGACTGGATGATATTTTACATGAATGTCACAAGACCGTGGTAAATATAAAGCGCGCAAATGTAGAAAAAGCGGTCCCGGGTGCGCTGATTCGTCTAGGAACTAACTGTCGGCGGAGCGATACATTCTGCTAGTGTGTGATTCGGCCAGAGCCGCACAGCTCGCTGTAGTGAGCAGGAGCGATTGTGATTGGTGCGTCCGTACCTGCAATGCGTCACTCTCTCTGGCCTGCGTTGCACTGCGTTCTCGGTCAGTCTATAGGCTGCATGATTCGCCCCAGGCACAGCATGGACTTCACATGGAGGTGGTGGGGCACCTCTCAGCATCAAATTTAAGGGAGAGGACAGAAAAAAATACTTACACACACACACACACACACACACACACACACACATATATATATATATATGCACACACACAAAGTATATCATCCTTGCTACTCTTTGGGGCCGGAAAAGCCCTTATTGTTACTTCCCAGTGCTCCATTTCTACTTTTGTTGGAAAGGAAAACAAAGCACATAGTTTTGCAACTGCAACAAAATGCACTGTTTGAGCATTATTTACCACTGCAGAATTTTAATACTGTAGCAAAAAAATCCAAAAGCAAAACAAAATCTCTAAAGCAGCACTTAATGGGATCCATAAAACAATAATGACTGGCTGGCTGGCTGTAGCCTCTGTTTAATGGATATGAGCACTGGTTGTGGAGTGCAGTCCATTTAATTTGTTAATCAGATTGGCTTGGCAATACAGGCCTGCAGGATGACGCTTTCCTCTACAGTGCTGATTTTGGGGAAGGAGCAGCCAAGTTTTTTTTTTTTTTACAACTACAATCACCTAAATGGTTTTGTGTTTGTGTTGGCTTCCAGCCATTTTTTAATTGTTCATTTTTATGTTAGAGTGGCTTGGGATATGAGTGTGTGGATGTGTCAGATGTGGTGTGGGGACTAGGAGCAGCAGGGATGTGGGCTCGCTGTGGTCTGTTTGTGTTCACCAAGGGGACAGCAGGCTGTATCTGATGGTCTGCTTCTCTATGCTTCACTGCCCAGCACTCCCACTCTCTCACACTGGCCACCTGTCTCTGGACAGAGCCCAAGAAAGTCAAAGGTGAGGGAGTAAAGACTGCAGAGGTGTTGTGAGTGGTAGAAATGAACACAGCTTTTGGTAAAATGTCTAGCCTACTTCCCTTTTCTAAAAAACCCATATGCATATAAAAAAAAAAACCCTCAAACATATAACATGAATTATGGGGTCATATTTTTGAGGCTATTCACTTCCTATGTTTTAGTATAGATGCATTTGACAAGGAAACTGGAAAAAAAAGTCCAGTATATAATTCTGATTATTACACCTGTATTTGCAGTGGGCACATAGGGTCCTTTTTATCATGTCTATTTCACTATGCATTTATGCGCATATGCATTTGGTTGAGATCCAGAAACTCTGAGCCACACATTCACACTCAAACAGGAAGTAAATTGTCCACACCCCACACTCTCACCCACCACACACATGCTGTTCACTTATGTCATAACGGTTCTTACAGCTGAGACCGCTGGTTTGATAAGACATGCCAGTACATAACTGCCTCAGCCTGGCACTTGCTACAAGTCATCGCTGCTTAATCTTCCACACAGTGGAGTCCATTCACTCAAATCTGTTTTTCTGAACTGGGAATGCAACTCACGGAGAGGATTATGCAACACAAGGAAGAGAAAAGTCATACAGGACCCTGGATGCATTAGTCACAAAGGGGAAAGTTGCCAGGATTAGGCATGGGGAGGACACAGTTTGTGGTCACAGTCGTGTGTTAGTAAGTTCTGCATAGGATTTCATGTGACCTGAATTGCTGTTCGATTAGTGATACCAACATCTCCATATAGCCTTCATCTGGAAGTGACTACAAGAGAAATAGGCTTCACACTTTGGACCCAGTGACACCTTGGGGACTTGTTCCATGTCGAACGAGTCCATAGGTCAAAAGTCTCCTGGAGAACTGTTTAAGGGAATATACTCCAAGAGCGTATTAATGGGCTATAAAACCTGAAATCCAATTTATCAGATGCGTGGTGGCTGGGTTTCAGCCAAGTCCTGTGCACTCCAGTATACATCTGTCCAGTGTGCCTCATGCTTTGCTACCAGCATTTGTGTTTGTATGTCCATGTGCACTTAAAGGACAAGGATTTGCGTATCTCTGTTTGAGTTGAATGCTTTTTATAGGCCAGCTGTGTGATTGTCATGAAAGGGCTCTTTGTGGGTGTGAAGAATGCCGGCATTTTATCCCAGTTTACGTAACATGTGCTTGCTGTGCCTTCAGCGTGAGATTGTGTTTGTGCAAGTGCACATACATTAAGGTCTCCTGCATTACATGCTTGTCCTAGAATAGGCGCAGGAGGTCGGTGCATGAGGAATGGAATACTGTATGTGGGTTTGAGTGTGAAGGCAAGTTTGTGTCTGCGCTGTTCTAAATCTGTTCCCATTCCTGAAATGACTCACCATCCTCTGCTCTCTGAGACCATTTCTCTGTTCTACAGCTAGGCTCAGCTCTCTCGGAAAAGCAGTTTGTGTGACTAGCTGTTTCCGTAGCAGACCAACGGGCCCTTTATCTCAGCTGGAATGTTCCAGAAGATGAAACTGGGAAGGGTCAAATTGAAGAAAGGCCCCAGGAGCCAGGCTGGGACAGATGTGACAGAGTCCTGGCCTGAACAGCACATGTGGCCTGGTTCTGCAGAGGATACAGTGCATGTGTGGGAGCATTGAGAGCTGTGCTGTGGCATGGTTTTCTAAGCTGGCTCTTCCAGTCATCTTTGCCTCAGGAAGGCCTCTCATACGCCCCTTCCCCTTTCCTCTAGGCGAGGCCGGATGAGACCCAGGTGTTTACCTGTGTAACCAGAGGGCGCACCATATTTAATGCATGAGGCCTAAGACCGCACAGGGTGGGTGAGTCAGTTTTCACAAGTGCGTGTTAGTCTGCGCCGCGATACTTAGCTGTTGTTTGTAAGGGGGCGTAGGTGCCCTTGAGCGCTGGAGTGGCATTCACTGTGTAATTTTAAACAGTACAGGCACCTGTATTTGAGCTATATACATATTCCAAAAAAAGGACGAAAAACATGATTCTTGTACATTTACATAGGCATTTATCAGCCGCTTTAATTTGTACACTCGCAGTCAGCAGTTCTAAACCCCATTCAAAGCCATACTCCGTGTTCACATGTCCGCAACATCACTACAACTGCAGATATGGCAATTAAAGCGAGCCCAGGGTCTCCACAGATGACGTAAGGAGCAGATAAGACTTCTGTGTCATGAAAGAGCTTAGTTCAAAACCTTCATGCTTTATGGCTTTACAGCCATGTGATAATAGCCTGCAGTGTGCAAAGTCCGACTGCAGGCTTGTGAGCATAACGGCTGGGCTCTTGAAAACAAAACGCTCTAGATTAGGCGTCATGTCACTCTTGACCCTTGCTGATAGCAGTTTGTCATTTAAGCACTGGAGGAAAGGTGTTTCAGGGAACCTGTGAGGGTGGGAAGGAGAATGATACATAAACAATAAAAGGTTAGTGGTGGACTCTGTCCAAGGTAAATGCACAGTGTGTTATGAAATATGAATGGTGGCTTTGCAAGGGGAGCACGGAAGAGGAGGTGCTGCCAGGGAAATTAAGGAACAGGTAGGTTCCAGTTTTATGCATGCAGTAAGAAAGAAAAAAAAGGGAGGGGAGGGTGAGAGACACAGAAACTGAATTTGAGAATGTGTGTGTGTGTGTGTGTGTGTGTGTGTACGTGCAGTGCACTGCCCTTGACCCCCACTCCCTGTGTGGGACTCCCTCTGCAGTGCAGGACTGCAAAGTGTTCTGATGATCTCATCTTGCAGGGACCACCACACATAAGCACACACATGCACGTGCACACACACACACACACACACACACACACACACACACACACACACACACACTGCGTCCATGCTGCTGCATAGACAGGCTAAGAGCTGCAGAGGTGCAGGTGTCTGCCCAGACTAAAGCACTTTGGCTCTTGTGATTGACTGCACCGTACCAGAAACACTATGGCACACTGCCTCTCAGTGGTGAAATTTGGGAACTGCACCTTCACCAATGTGGCACCCGTTCTAGCATCTTTCACACAACAGACATTTAGAAAGTGAATAACTGTGTGAATGTCCTTATGTACTAATCAGAATGTTAGACATTTTACAAAATGTCCTCATTAAGAAATGAAAAAAATAAACATACGTAGACTCATTTAACAACCAGAGTTTGTATCTGCTCCTGTTGGTTTGGTGTTGTTTCACAGGATTCCAGACAGAAGTTGATTTTTACTTTGATGGCATCTTGCCTAAATCCTTAACTCAAAGACCATTGATCAGCAGAGCTGTTGTCAGATCAGCTCATCATAGCAACTCACAGAGGGAATCACCAAGGCAGCAAAAAGAATAACAGAATGGCACAATACAATTCACAACCTCATATTTACAATGTGCTGGAGATGTGTACTGATCAATGGTAAATTATATACCTCTAAAAGGCACATATGGAAAAACTTGATTAAAGTTTGATTACTCATTGTTAAAGTTTCAAAACATGCTGTTCGCTCCTTCATTCACACAGCCCCTGTATGGACAGGGGCCTGTTTTGAATTGACTTTGTTTATGTGATATCACACCAACCAAACTATTTACATATTAGGCCTATTCAGCTTGTTGACCCCTCCCTTGCAGTTTAACCACCCCCAAGCTCACAAAAGTTGTAAGGATTTTTTCACCTGTACTGCTTTTTGAATGACGACAACGGAACAGTGTTCATTTACATATACATCAGACTTTAAGGTACATTGACAAAAATAGACTGTTACATTCTAAGGGGCAATAGTGGCTGAAAATGAAGAACAAACATTTCTTGTCCATACACACACACACAACAACTTTATTTTTTTACACCTGGAAATGGACTTATGTATTGTGACAAAAAGGGAAAAGTATTACAAGAAGTGTTTGGTATTTTATTTGACAGCATATTATTGGACAACAAATATACTGTACATTTGATCATGGTGCTCTCTAGAAGTCTAATATTGAGGTGTGAGTCAACCATTTTTAACATTTTCATTTGACATTTGATTTACCTTCTTTGGCTATCCACATATTTACAATTAGAGGTATGAGAGTGAACTGCGGGTGCCAGACGGCTGAGTGGATGCAGGCTGTGTTACCGATTGTGTCGCTTGTATTGGGGTGTGATGTTGTCAAGGATACGTGGGCTGCTGTGGCTCTTGTACTGCAGGGCCGGGTCGTCATAGTTCAAGTGAACGTTGAACTGCTCTTGAACATACGCTGGCACCAAGTGAGGAATGCTTAACAAGGAAAGAAAAATAAGACAGTGGCAGTGTTAAAGGCATATCACATTTCACTCCCCTTACTGTGAATACAGTCAATTTATGCATTGAACATGAAGCACATAAGCATGGAGGCACAGCTGGGGAAATGTACACGCCCTGCTGGAATGTACAGGCCATCTCATACAAATTCACACAGTACGTGTGAGTGGTTAACTTTCCTGATATGTACACATATCAGCTTATCGACTTGTGTCGAGCCCATTCTTATTTCCCCAGTCAGATGTAGGAGAGACGAGTCTGTGCACACTTACATTTCTTGAAATAATTCTGTTTGTAAGTATTAGCTTGAAAAAACATAGCATAAATATTTACTTGTGTTTTATCATTTGTCTATCTTGTGTTTTTATCCTTTTCATCTGCACTGTCCAAGTGCTCCTCCTACAGGTGCATGTACTTTCATTTTGGTACAGGAGCTGAATAAATATTGGTTGTATCATAGTAAAAAGTCAGCAACCTGGCATTCAGTGTTTGTACATGCCTTCTTTATGTCTTTTTCCAGCTCGCATATTTTGTATGTGCCAGACTGTTACTTCCCTAGGTTGGGCGAGCATTCCAAACCAAGGGTGTGTAGTATACACATTTCCTCCTGATTGATGTTCTGTAAAGTCAGCACTGGCTTTAAAAAGACTCAAACCAATGTTTTATTGCCCCCTTTAGCCAGCGCACATCAGAGCCACGTGTTAAAAGCTTCCACAGACTGCATTAACTGAGCAGTGGGGATCTTGCCGCAGCAGCATCAGCAGCATCACATCACATCACAGTCCCAGAGAAGTTCACTTAACTGATTATATTATCCGTTTTCTTTTAATCATCAAGTAATTTCACTGAAGTGCGAGTGAAATACTGTAGATGTGTATAGGCTCATCAGTATATTAACAGCTATCTGACCACATGTGTGTATGAATGGTTGATTACAAATGTGCTTTACTGCGTGCATGTTCCACTCACTCTCCTGTGATGGTTTTCCTACGGGAGCAGCAAAAGCAGGCCAATGCGGCCAGAAGGAGCAGCAGCAGGAGGGGGATGCCGATGCCCAGGACCAAGCCAAGAATCAGGGGTTTCTTATCCTCCAGAGACTTGGCAGCTGTTGTGCCTGTATGGTTAAGGATGCCCCTGTCTGTGGGAGAAAAAGATTCATTTGCCTTGGTTCTGTTTTTGATCTTCACTCTCCATAAACGGCTTTATAATTGGCATAGGACTTTTTGATTTGCCATAAACACCTTTACCTAAAATGCACGACTGCGCCTCCTTGAGATCAGTGCCATTACACACACATCTGTAGCCTCCATACGTGTTGAAACAAACGCCTGGCTTTGTACACAGAGTTTCGTTGGTTTTGCACTCATCTAGGTCTGAGAGAACACACACACACACACACACACACAAAAAACCAATGAGATCAGCAACTGCTACTGAGTGATGTACAAGTTCTTTCCTTCTTTTTTTTCCCTCGCAATTTACACCCCAATTTAGTGGTGTCCAGTTCCAGCTGGTTTATAGACCTCTCCCCATCGCTTGAGTTTACCAACGCTGGTAGGGTGAAGACTAGCACTTGCTTCCTCCAAAACACATGACTTGACACCACTGATGCCACAGCAATGTTGTTGACATGCTTGGAGGAGAATATCAAATGCCAGTTCTGTTACACTGATGATTTTAGCCAGCATCAAGCTGAGTGATGGAGGAGAGGGAGAGCCAGACCAGTCATACTCATGGATTCTGTGGCAGTCTTTTGTTTATGTCGCTTTTCGCATAGTTTCATATACTGTAATCTATGAAAATTGACACAATTACACACAGTTACTACTATTGTTTTTAGCGGTGTAATATACTTTATGGACAACCGTTTATCAATCACACTGGCTAATTAACTACATGTGGAAGATTGCACAATTAATTTGCCAAGCTCTCAGTTTAATGGATGGTAAAATAGCATGATGGTATAATACAAGTTGCCTTGAGTTTTATTATTTGCATTCTGTTACCTCCCACATAGGCAGCTGTGATGCTGTAGTGATGTCCAACCCTGCTCAGGTAGTCCACAACGTACCAGTGAGGAGTGTCGCTGGATACATTCACTCTGTACTCACTCAACCCACTCTTTGTCTCTAAGTCAGGAGGCATGACACTGGCATTGTAGAACTTATTCTGAAAACCCAGAGAAAGGATGTGCTCCAACTGGAAAAGATAAGCAAGTCTGCCATCAGTTTTATGACGCATTACAGACACATTACTAAATTGTAATATAGCTACTGCTGTGCTGAATCAATGTTGAAATCAAAATGGGATCCTACATTGATGTCTTGACCTCTAATAAAGACTGTAGCAACGATCAAGGCGGGTAAAGTCAAGGAAGATGATTATCTATGCACTACATCACTTTGCTCTAAAAAGAGAGCATGACTAGCTGAGGTACAGTAACTATTGGGACTCGAACCACAGCCCTAGCATCACACACCTGTTTTAGTCGCTGCTGTTCAGTATCTTGATCACTCCATGCCAACGATACATTAAAAACATTGCAACCTGAAACAAAAGTCAACTTAATACAGCATACAAGACATGAATATAGAACAGCTGTTCATGTTTTGTTTGCATGGTCCTCACCTGGAGGATTAGCCGAATCACCTAAAAGGATAAAAACAAAGAATATAAATGTCAAAGATATGTTAAACACAACTAAAACACAAACTTTGGATCCCAAAAAAGTACATTTTGAGCATAATTCTCTCTACAATGAGGGGAAACATGTCACTTTTTAAACTTTATTAATGTGAACCAAAAAGTATATATCCATTAGCATAAATAAAAGATATATTGAATAAATAACAGTAAGTATGAATAACATTAGTACTTTGCTGCAAAGCCGTGGTTGGCAGTTACAGTTTCAAGACATCTGTGCCAAGAGGTAATTAGCTTTTTGCAGCATTGTGGCGTAATTTTCGCCCAGTCCTCTTCGTAATTTCTCTTTAGTTTCACAAGATTAAAAAGGGCCTGACTTGCCCTTTTGAAAATAGGAATTTTTATAGTGACTCAAGTGCCCCCACCTCCATGCTCACAGTGTGAGGATCATATATACATAACATTTCTTTCTACAGACACGTCAAGCTGAATTCTTGTCACTGTTCCAAATGATTTCGCTACATGTGGAAATTTTAAAAGTAACGTGTGTTGCTTTTAGGGAGACAGAGAATCACAGTCACTGAATCATGAATAAAGCAATGCCGCATATTACACCGATCTATATTGGAAGCAGTCCATGTTATTCGTGATGTCACGGTCAATGCATGTGATCAAAGCTCTAGAGACTTGAGCTCTTTATCTTTGCCGCCTAGTGGAAATGAGGCTATGATTAGGTGTAAGGACTGAGAAAGTTTTTTGCTTATTGAACAGTGTAACTGTTGTTCCTACAGCTTTCTGGTCATCCTAAGAGTCATTTCAAGTGACTGGCTTTTCTATTTACCTTCCATATTAGTCTGAGAGACTGTGGTTTCATGAACTTTCCACTTGCATTTTATGGGATCAATTGTACCAACAGGAATGTTGAAGGTATTTGCTAAAGTTCTGAAGCTCTTATCATTTTTCAATATTTAATAATCTTGTCCCTAAGAATAAAAAAAGGCCTTGTCCTTCTTCACGATTGCTGCTTGTTTGCTTCTTCCCATGCTGACAGCATATTGATTATTTGCTGTATTGATATGCAGAACATTTATATCAAAATATCTTAATGTATATTTTATTATGTTATATTATATTCCGTGTCTAAATACCATTTCCCTGTCAAGACATTGTGTGTAAATATATGCATTGGACGTTTATTACCTTATAAAAAACAAATGTATCCTATTACTTTCCCCTCACAAAACAAATGAAAAAAATCAATCCTGATAAATAGTGTTTCTTACCACAGCCATCAGACTCTGCATTGCTCTGGTAACGGCAAGAGCAGTATGATGAACCAGGTGTGTTCACACACTCGTACTTGGCATTAGGGCAGGCTGCAGGGTTTTGACACTCATCTATATCTGTGTATGGCAGAGGACATGTGGGTCTGTGTGTCATGTAAATGCATGGTTTGACTTAAAGCCGTAGCACGAAGGCATACCTGTGCACTCTTTCCCATCGCCGGTAAAGCCTGGCTTACAGCTGCATGTGTAGTTAAAGCCATTGCTGTAGCAGTTAGCCATCTTGTGACAGGGGGCAGGAAAAGGAGGAAGACAGAAATCTGTGGATAACAGAGTAAGAGAAGTGACATTACTGCATTTAATCCAAAAATGAAGACAGGGTATGCTGAGAATTTTTAAAACATCTGCACAAAGTAAAGCAGGAGATCAAATAGGATTTTTTCACACATAGACACTCGGCTGTCTACACACTCACATTAAAATAAAAGGTCTATTAATAATACATGAATGGTTTTTTTGACAATATAGTAATTTGCAAACATTTGGGAGCACCAGTCAAATTAAACGGGTAGATGAGGTTTAAATAATTACACAGAGGTTTCTTCACATTCTAATGCAGAATTCCTGTACTGCACTGGAACAAATAAAACAAAAAATGCACATTTTTCACATTTTATGTTTAATTTTTTTCAATTTGTTAAGCAAAATAATATGAATTCTGCCCCCCAATTTGAAGAAAAATGTCTCCTGTAAAATCTAATTTGTTCCCTGTAGAGGGTGTGACACCAGGGTTTAAAAATATGCCTGTGCTTGCCGTTCATTCTTGAAAAAAATGTGCAAAGCAAACCGTTCTCAAAGCACTTGTAGCCCTGTCTGTTCTGGGAGACGGTGGGAGGGGGGCACGCTCCACAGGTGAAACTGTCTGGCTCTCTCTGACTGAAGCAGTCCACCCCAGGGAAGCAGGGCTTGCCTTTACACACATCTGTCCTATTTCCACAGTAACGGCCACTGAAACCTGGTGGGCATAGGCACCCCACAACCTAGAGCAAAAGGGAAAAAAAAAAGGTACAGCATGTGTGGGTGTATGTACTGCAATGTTCTGAACTTGAAACCTGGCCTTATCACAGTAGCTGTACAATAACAAAGGAGTCCAAAGAAATAAAGGAAAACGGAAGTTCCTTTGGTTTATGTTGATACTCAAGGGGTCAGATGGCATGCTGAGCTTTGTTTGGTGTCCCTGTGTCACCTAGAACCAAAATTTTTGTTAACAAAAAACACAATAATAACGGCTATTGTGGTTTAAAAAAGGCTGTTAGATTCAAATGCCCATAAAGATCAAACATGCCCAAATTTCTTTAAGAAACAAACGGAAAACTACAAGAACTTTTTTCCCTGTTGTATCCAGCAGTTTAGCAAACAGGATGTGAAGCTGGATGCTATGATGTGCCAGACACCTTTTGTTTTGCCAAAAGGAGCTGTAACGGTTTGGTATAAGTCTCTCTTGTTACTTGAAATTTTGTCTTTATTTATTTAGGCATTTGATTTTTTCCCATAATTAAGAAAGATCAGATAACGGGAGAGAAGAGAGAAAAGAAAAGAATAGAAAGAGAAGAGGAAAAGAGACCAGAGACATAACTGAACCCAGAAAAGGCACAGAAAACTGAGGGCGTAGGCAAGCAAACACTGGCTTTAGACAGTTTTAGACCATTTTTGTTTGTTGAAATAAGATTTTCCTTAAATGCTCTGAATTCTAAGGGTTAAAGAACCAGAATGCGTTCTATAGCATTGCTCCAAATAATCATTTTTGGCACCTTAATTACTCTCTGTGTAAGTAAACGCTGTTCTAGCACAGTAATATTGCTGCCCAGTGTCTAGCACTTATATTGCCTTTATCTGGTATTAGCTAGTCTGTGTACCTGAAACTTGCCCTGCAAGTGGTTCTCAGCCACGCTCTGGTACTGGCAGCTCCCTCCATTAAGACAGTTGCAGAGCTGCAGGATGGGGCTCAGCAGAGAGCTGGACTTGTAATCACTGACCTGCACGGTCAGCAGTACAGGCTGAATGTTGAGCGGAGTCCAGACAAGCACGCCGTCACCTGTCGGAAGAGAAATTACCATTGCGTATAGCCCTGCGCTAAAGAGAAAACCTACTTTTGAGCTTAAAAATACATTTAAAACTTCTGGTTAAATACAAAGGCCATGCAGCAGATGTCTCATCACAATCAGTGCTATGATTAGCAGCAACATTAATATAAGAATTGATAGGTTTTTAGAGAGTCTTACCAATGCCTATGGTCGCCTGAGGTGGTCGTGGGAAGAGCAGTGAAAAATTGAACGTGTCCCTGTTAGCGTCTTGGGCCAAAAACTGCACTCTCACTGTACTGTTCACCTTACAGCGGATCGTTGTGGGCTCACTCAGCATAGGCGGCATGTGCCCTGTTTCAAGTAATCAAATAATGAAAACGAAGGTTCTGCTTGTCTTGCAACTTTCATCCTGAAATCGACAATCCTCTAAGGGTTTTAATTACACAGCACAAATATCTCATCTGTCCTAACACAGTACTTTAAGCATAGTAATATCCTTTTTCTAAAATAAAAATGCCAATCAGGAGGTGAAGATTAAACTGTTGTTACCACACTGTACAGGTCCGATATACATTGGTTAGGGTTATGGTGCTGGGTGTCAAGAGGGGCTCTCTCACCCAAGGTCAGGGCGAGGTTTTGGAACTTCTGCTGGTCCTGCAAAGTTTGTAGGCCTAGGCCCGTGTTGTCAGTGGCCAAGGTGTCATGTACACACTGCATGCTGCCCTGGCATGTCTGTTGCAAACTAGCCAGAGCGACTGGGCTAACAGACGACATCAGTTCCTCTGTGCTCACAGGCTGGAAGGATGTCAAAGGAGGCGTGGAGAATAGGAGACTCTCCGGAACAGGCACAGCCCCTGGAGGACAGAGGGACATGGTAACAGTGTGTAAACACAACCCTAAGAGGAGCTGGGGTGTTGTCTTTCCATAAAAAGATGCACCAGTGGAAAATCAGACGCAAGCAGTTTCGAATGTTAAATTTTAACTTCCTCAAGGAGAACCAGATATCTAGTCACATTTGCTTAGTGAGGTTAGTGTTTTATTGTGTTCTCTTTTGTGATACACTCAAATAATCATTTAGGATCCCGAGTGGCACCACTGTCTAAGCTTTAGCCTGATCATCTGTTCAATCCCCAGTGATGCTGCAGCCATCTGTGTCCAGGAGCCCCAGAGAGGATGACTGGCTTCTGGACAGTTAAGATGGTCAGTGTGGGTATCTGCTAGCTGATGTAACATGATGTAATTGTCAGGGAACGTCCGCCTTTAAGCATGCAGAGTTGTCCAGATATCCTGTATTAACAGTGTTTAAAAAGATCCACTCTTACACTCTGAGGAAGACTTAGTATCATTGTGTGATGGCCAACAGGAAAAAAAGCTCAATAATAAGTCGTTTTCTGAGTTAAAGAGGGTTTGTATGAATTCTGTACGTTTAGTGGAAATTATTTAAACTTAACATTCATGGATGGACCTAAACTAACATGCAAAATGTTATCAAGTTAAAGGAATGAGTAATATTAATTCCAATTCACCAGGTGATCTTATATTTCCTGGTTTACACTCTACTTAAAATGTTGCATGTTAAACCGGTGGAGAACGATCAATTAAAATTATTGTCTTAGGCTGACTGAACCTTTTTCAGTTTAGACAAAAAAGTTTCTCATTCATACATTTTTAGGGAACTAAAACGGTTTCTTTAATGGTGAAAATCTTTTAATAAAACAATTTAATTTGAAGTGTGGAGAGCATGGGAAATACAAAATTGAGATATGAATACTCCAGTGCTGAGACTGCTGGACTAAACCATTGTAAGACACACTCACACGACTGCCCAAAGACTGCCAGCTTGTCCTCAGAGGGAAGGTTGTTGTCGGGTAAAGGCAACAGATGCCCATTGGAGAGGAGGAAGTCGTCGCTAATGTTGGAGCTCCAGAGGCCCAGGAGGCCCACAGTGCGATTGTAGAAGCTCTGAGGGACCTGAACCAGAACAGTCAGTCTCCCCGCATCCCTCATCCACACAGCCACGTTCAGTCCTCCCTCATAAACTGCAGCACAGCTCTGCACAGTGGAGCAGCGCACTGCAAAACCTTGCTGACCCAAATTAATTACACCTGTTGGAACAACAGAGGGCACTAGAGTAACACATCAATGATACACAGAGGGATCACATTACTTCTCAGTTATTTTTTACTGTAAGGTAGGTCTGACTCAAAGACAAGGAGATGTTGTGTAACTGGAAATGTATTTTAGAGACAACTTTCTGACTGACATTGACAGCGTCTGTAACGTTTGGTAGAGTGCAGCGGTGCAACTACTCATTCCATGGCCTAGGCCACATCTGGCATTTACATTTGGCCCATATACTGTATGGAATGACGGTCCAGAAGCGGGCCAGATGTGACTTCTGGAAATCTATGTATTTTGTCTTATTTATGATATCTGAAAAAAAAATACAATGTTGTATATCCCTAAACACTATGGTAAAAAACAACATAACAACAACAACAACAACAACGTAATAATAATAATAATAATAATAATAATAATAATAATAATAATAATGCTTTTGTTATTTGATTCATATTATTCAAAAATGCAATTGATTTTTTTAGTATATTTTTAGTATATTTTTAAAAGTGACTTTGCCCTATGGCAACGACTAAAAATGTGTTAATGGGTTTCATGTGTTCAATGAACTGTGACCAGTGGATTAAAATTTTGGTGAACTGACCATAAAAAAATTATTATCAGTGCAATTCTAATATAAACATGTGTTTTTCAAACTGTGCCGCACAGCTACACTTCGGACATTCAGTCACCGCACAGCAAGAGCAGGAAAAGCCATTATAGAATGTTGCCTGAATGATGCTTCTTGCACATTATCTGCTGTAAAGACAAACATGCAATATATTTATTATATCCCTATGCATCACTAGTAACATGTTCAAACTGAAGTTAAGGTCTAGATTGATTAGATCTAAATCCTCAAGAAAGAGTTATTTTATTATTTTCTATTCCACAGTCTTTCTTAGTATGTAATGGTGTAGTCGGGCATGTATCATTATTTTATAATATTATGTTGTTGGTTAAAAAACAGTACACTGAGTAAAAGTGTGATGAAAGGACTTCAGGACTTTTTTGACAGTCTCATATGTGGATTCTGGCATTAAAAAGTTTGGGAGGGCCTGGAGGTCTTGGGAGTTTTAACTGTATTACACAACTTTATACCTCAATCCCAGTATTACTTGTTTCATTTTGGTCTAGCTTGTTTTAGGTATCTTAAATCTGATCTTAGATCAGTTTTTAACAGGCCTGTGTTTCATTTTTTCACTTTCTCACAGGCTCTGCCATATGCATATTCTCCAAAAAAGTGTACAGCTCAGCTCTTACCTGCAGATACTGGGATATCCACGTCATTGATCAGCACAATAAGCTTGTCTTCAGACAGAGCATGTCGCCATTCTACCTGTAGCAACACAAATTAGATACATTTGAATAGAAAGACAAAATGGGGCCAGCTTGGTTTACTCTGCGTGTAGCTCAGTGAAGTTCCTCTAAGCGCAGAGCTTTCATATATCAGTAAGTCATCAGGATAACTTACTGATGCCCTGGTTAAATATTTTTTGAGTAAGTTTGTATGAGTAAGTTTTTGAGTAAGTTTGAGTATGTTACCAACAGGACCTTCACACAACCTTCATAAAATAACATTCAAACCTTGCCGAAAGCCTGGTGGTATGCAGCTATGCGCACTAATGCAGGCACTCGTTTAGGCTGACTGTTGGTCTCCAGCACTGCAGTCTCACCCTGCAGGGTGAAGACATTGGAGCCTGTACTGGAGGACAGACGCACAATCACAAAGACTCCTAGGGCCTTGAAGGTGTAGTTTCTTCCATCAAATGTTATAAAATGGAGGCTTCCATATGCCAAGCCTATATTGATGCAAAGAGCATAAAGAGAACAAAAGAGCATAAAGTTGAATGTTTCACATTTGCCAGCCATTACGCTAAAACTGACATGTGATGTAATTATTCACTTTAGATGGTTAAGTAGTAAATTTTGGAATTTACGAGAAATGCAGTCGCCGTCACTCTTCATTCAGGTATTTCATTCACACACATTCATACACACATTTATTTCATTTTGTAAAGCTGCTTTGTGACAATGACCATTGTTAACAGCGCTATATAAATAAAATGGAATTGAATTTAATTGAATTACATAATAATAACAATAATAATAATAATAAAAAAAAATTATTTTGCACTTTTCAATTCTCTTACATGAGAGTTTCCATTTGAGAATGTTCTAAATTCCTAATGCTTTTCATTACATTTAATAATGTATTAAATGTTATTCTAGTGCTCTAGTAAAATCAGTATTTACCAATGCCTGGTGCCCCTCTGTTTCCAGGAATGTTGGGGTCCAAATGGGTCCATCCAAAGCCCTGACACCGGTCCAATGGTCTTTTGGCCAGGTATAGATGGCACAATGGGGACTGGACACAGCACCTCTGGAAAGGTAAAAGATCCTTATCTGTAAACACAGAGACAAAATGACATGTTTGATTTCTGGGATTTTGTAATATATATTTGATTTATGTAATGTACATCAAACAAGGACACTTTCTACGGTTCTAAATATCCTAATTATCAAGCTAATTAATGAGAGTGCCTGCTTTACCAATGTAATCTTGAGTTTTGTCTCCAGAAAAGTAGCGTTCACTGTATCCAGCCAGAAGGGGGCCCTGTAGGTCATATATACATCTTTTTCCTGCTCCGTACTTGTTGAAGAGAATAGACTGAAAGACTTGGCCTCCACTTCCACCCCAGCGTAGGCCCCGCAGCTCCTTCACAAGCATGTTGTTTCCCCCTGGGAGAGTCTCAGGGCCAAAACCCAGGTCCTCCATTGCCTGAGCACGTGTACATGGGCATGGAGCCAGCCCTAGTGCCCATTCCTTGGGGTCTGATTCCTTCAGCGCCCATAACTGGCACTGTCTTTGAGAGTCAGAACTAACCACAGAGGCTCCGGTCAGGTCATACACCTGCTGCCCCAACTGACCTGTGTTACCCACAAGGGTCTGTGGCCGATAACGTCCACCGGGGTGAAATAGGTTTTCTGATGAGGTGGGGATCTCGTTGTAGAAGTTGTTGACACCATCAGTGTAGCCTATCAGAGCCCTGTTGTAAACCCTCTGTCCTGGACCCCAGTTCATGTCATCATACTTGAGTAAAGCAAACGAGCGGGTTCCATCTGTGGCCAGGATGCTCTGGAACGTATTTGTCTATGAGGCAACATTGAAATGAAACAATCAGAAAAGCTTCTCTTTAAATAACACAATCACCATTCGCCCCCACATAATATATACTGTAATATACAGCTATGAAGTGAATTAACACATAGGGCATATGAGAACCAACAAAATATATATATATATAAAGAATTCTATTGATGTCTTTATTCTAAGGCAATTCTACTTAGCCCCCAAAGAAATGTGTGATGGACAAAAATAGAAACAGCTGAAAGCAATACTGTACTGAAAATGTGTGTGTGTGTGTGTGTGTGTGTGTGTGTGTGTGTGTGTGTGTGTGTGTGTGTGACATTTACATGGTTATTTGTGATTCATGAACATGAGAAGTTGATTGATCGGTTGCTTCTTGTCAAGGAGCACTCATTTAAATAAAGCTGAGAATAGAAAAGGCACATAGTGTCAATTGTAATTCCACTATCAAAAAGAAAAATGTAGTTTTTTTAATTGTATTTATATTAAGGGTTAATCAGCAATGGAATGGTTTAGGCTCCACTGCCCAATTATTTCTATTGTCATGTGGTTTGTGTGGACTGATTCTGAAATGTTCTCCATGGCCGAGATGTAGACTGTGCCCTGCTTGAATGTTGCGGAGAGCTCCTGGCAATTTAAGCCAAAATGAGTTAAAGTGTTCGATTGATTCTGCATACACAGCTTGTACAATCTCCAAAGAAATGCCCTGCCAACAGAACCGAATACTCTGGATCAGCTAAGGTCATCATGTCCAGTGGCAAGGATCAGCTTTTGAGGTATGAAGGCACTCAAGCATTGGGCTGTTGAGCAGTAAAATTGCATTCTATTAAGTAACTGGGCTCCACCCAAGTGTCTTTGGATGAGTTGGAGTGGTGTTTATTATTATAAACCAATCATCCAATCATCAGTATCTGAGCTCCATAATTCTACTGTGATTGAATACTATCAAATTCACACAGCAATGTTCCAACACGTAGTCTAAAGTCTTTCTAAAAGATTTGAGGCTATTACTGCAGCAAAGTGGGACAAACTTCCTAAGAATGTCCTTGATTTCAGAAGACATGCTAAATAAGCAAGTGTCAAATTTTACCTCAGACAAGTTGATTTTCTGATAGGAGACAGGCAGTACTTGGTCCCATGTGATTTTCAGAATCCATGAAGGGATAAAAGCAGGTCTCCCTCTCTGGGCCTCAAAATTACTCACTTGCTGTACTGTGCGGTTGAAGATTATTTGAGAGTAGACATCCGATAAATTTAGCCTGTGATATTCCTATTAGAGAAAGAAACATACTTCAAATAAGTAAGAAATGACTACAACCTGCATGTGTCATACATTAACACAAGTCACATGAGCACATGCATGACACCCCCTAACCTGGTAGAACAATTTCCCATCTCCTAATGTGAGGTCAGCATCATCCCAGAACACAGCCAGCATGGGCAGGCTTTCATTACCCCTGAAGCCTTCAGGGAACGGAGCAGGAAGCAGGAGCTTCTCATTCTCACTGACAGTCTGGAACTGGACCAGCCCGTTGTCTGAAAACTAAAAAGGTCAATCTAAATTGTCCATATGAAAAATGTTTCATGGATTTGTGTGCTAGAAACTGTGAGCTTCAAAACAAGAAAAGTAATCCTGCAGTAAAGGCAACAGTATGTTGGCTTGTGTCAATTTTAAAATCCATTAATGCAGTTGATAAATGACTAAATTTACTTTTTAAAATTACTTTGAAGACTTGCATACTTACAAATAGCCTGTCATACTGTTTGCCCATAAACGGAAAACCAAGTGGAGGCGTTATATATGGAGAATTTCCATCTGGTGTCGACATTGGTAACTCCACATCACCAATCTCATTTCCAAAAGGAAATAGCCTGCTCTCTGTGGACATATATATAAAATTATTCAAGTGCTTTTACATTTCCTGCAGTTGTGCCATTAGAATGTCCCTCGTTGTGCAACAGGGTGATTTGTCACCGCCAGTTGACCGCCAAGTGAGTGCTTAATATTGACTTGGATGAAGTTAGTCCTGCCCTTGACTTAATGTTGTGTTGAATTATTGTGTTGAATTTGAATTATAATAGAAAATAAGCTCTAGACATAGAACAGTTGTCAATGTTACAGTTTATACAATCTTACTTAAATAGTTCACAAGCTATCTCTAACCATGAGCAAAAAAGACTTGATGTGTACACAGGATGGGTTTAAACATATGTTGTAAAAGTAATTGTGGAATGAATATATAAGGTAAAAGTAAAAGTGACAGATGCAGCACACAATAAATATTTTTTTTGGTGTTTTGACATGATGTCTGACCATTTTGTACCAGCTGTTGACAGTTGGTGTTATCATCAAGACAGATACAGCTGAAGGATCCCTCTGAGTTTATGCAACCTGTATTGCCACGGCAAGCAGTGGATGAGAGACATTCTTTTCGATCGGTGCAGCCGTGTGGTCCACTCCCCTTCTGAGCTGTAGCATCCCAGCCCCTAGCACACTTGCATTGGAAACCAGTTATGGAGTTGTAACATGTAGCAGCAGGATGACAGTCACCTCGGTTTTGCTGACACTCGTCTAGGTCTACACATACTGGTCCTAGAGCCAGGAGACCTGGAGAACACGAGCAGACATAAGATCCTGGTGTGTTGATGCAGCGGGCTTGTCGATGGCAAGGGGAGGTGGATGAGGAGCATTCGTTAATGTCCTTGCACTGTTTGCCATCCCCAGAATAACCCAAGGGGCACTTACAAGAGAAAGACCCTACAGTGTTCCAACATTGGGCCAGGGCATGGCACACAGCTGTGGCATTCTGACATTCATTTGTATCAATGCAAGTCTCATTCTCTTCATGGTATCCAGTGGGACAAGAGCACTTGTATGATCCAAGTAGATTGACACAATCTTGGTCTGCACGGCACGAGTTAGTGAAAAGACACTCATCAATGTCTAAACAATTCGACCCCCGAGCCTCATAGCCAAACACGCAGGAGCACATGAAGGAGCCAGCAGTGTTTATACACTGTGAATTTTCCATGCAAGGACTTTTTTCCACAAAACATTCATCAACGTCTTGACAAATTGTACCATTCTGTATAAAGCCCCGAAAGCACTCACATTCATATGAGCCGGGAATGTTCACACAAGTGGAGTGAGCCTGGCATACTGAATCATTCAGGGATCCTGAGCACTCATCTATATCAAGGCATTCTATTACATTGCTCCAAAATCCGTCATCACACTCACAGTAGAATGACCCAACAGTGTTGATGCAGGTCCCATTTGTGCACTGTGGGCCCACATCTGGCTCTGAGCACTCATCTATGTCCCTACAGTGGGTACTGTTAGTGTCATTACTATAGAACCCAACCTCACATGGGCACAGAAATCCACCGGCTGTGTTGACACAAGTGCTATGCTCTGGGCATGAGTTATCCTCACATTCGTTAATGTCTTCACAATGTGATGTGTTACCTGCGTACCCATCCCAGCACTCACAGGTATACGATCCTATTGTGTTTTGACAGTCAGAGGAATTAGGGCACAGTGTCAGATTTGTGGCACACTCATCAATGTCCAAACACAGTGAGTTGTTGTACATAAAACCAACATCGCATGGACATAAGTACCCCCCATTTTTATTCTTGCACGTAGTGTTTTCTGGACAAGTAAAATTTCCCATCTCACACTCATTTACGTCTTCACACTGTGTCCCATTGTTCTGATATCCATCCCAGCATTTGCAGTAGAAAGAGCCCTCTGTGTTGAAACAGTAGGCAAACTGTGGGCACGCTTCTCCTCCTGCCCAGACACATTCATCTACATCCCTGCACTGAGTTCCATTGCCATAAAAGCCTTTTTTGCAGGCACAGTAGTGTGAGCCCAATATCACATTGCACTCAGCATATGTGCTACAGTCATCAGTGGCATTTTCACATGTTGCCTCACTCACACAGGTACCTGAGTCATAGACCATACCCAAAGCACAACTACAGGTGTAGGCTCCCGGTGTATTATGGCAAATCATATTTCTTTCACAGGATGATGGGGACAAACACTCATCCACGTCCGTACACGTAAAGCCATCCCCCCTGTATCCCTCCTGGCAGTGGCAGAAATAGGAGCCCACTGTGTTTTTACACAAGGCGTGATGGCTGCAGTTGTGGGGCATTGTTGAATTCTCAGAACACTCATCCACGTCCATGCAGTCAAATCCTGACCCAGGCATACCGGGTGGGCAGGTACACTTGTAGGAACCAGGGGTATTATTGCAGCTGGCTACAGGATGGCACCCTCCATTTTGAGACTGGCATTCATCAATGTCTATAAGTCATCCAAAATGGGACAGAGTCAGGGAATGAGCCCTAAAAGTACTAAAAAGAGAGTTGAGCCAAAAGCAAAGTTGAAATAAAAGACCTATGAATGGACAAAATGGCTTACCAGAGCAGTTTTTTCCATTGCCGGCGAAACCACTGAGACAAGAGCACGAATAACTCCCCACTGTGTTTATACACTGTGCAAAGTCACTGCACTCATCCTTTCCAGAAGCACACTCATTCACATCTTGGGAAAGGAGAAACAAGAGGAATGAGAAAGATGGAAACAAACGTTATTAATTTTTACTGCATATACAGATTTGAAAGAGGGCCACATCATTACCTATGCATTCTGTTCCATTTTGGGTGTAACCTGTTTTGCAAATGCAGGAAAAGGAGCCTGGGCTGTTCATGCACACCGTTTCATTTCTGAGACACACCTTCTTCTGACACTCATCAATGTCTGAACAAATTTTTCCATCCCCCTCAAAGCCCACGTCACACACACACTGGTATCCCATAAGTGAGGAGTAACAGAGCCCATGTGGATGGCAAGGAGGATTACACTGTCGGCTAGGAGGAGTACACGTGTTATTGTATGCCACTGTGCCATTTAAGCATGAGCAGACGTACGTTCCAGGAGTGTTGAGACACACAGTGAAGTCAGGACAGGTAGTGTTGGAGAGAGTACATTCATTCAAGTCTGTGCAGATGAAACCATCTCCCTCAAAGCCCTTTTGACACTGGCAGTAGAAATCACCAGGGACATTGAAGCACAGAGCACGCGGGTGACATGTACCTTCTGCCGCACATTCATTCACGTCTACACACTGGGTGCCGTTTCCACTGAAGCCATGGTTGCAGGTGCATGAGAAAGAGCCCTCTGAATTGAGACAGGTGGCATTCCGGTGACAGGGTTGACCTACAGCACACTCATCAATATCAGAGCACTCTGAGCCCTTTGTGGGCTGGCTAAACCCCACCTGACATGCACATTCATAAGAACCTTCTTTATTGGAGCACTTCTCATTGATCCTGCATGGCTTTTCCAGCACCAGGCATTCATTGATGTCCTTACAGACTGTGCTGTTGACAAGATTGAACCCAGAGGGGCAGATACAGGAGAAGGATCCCATACTGTTGACACATGTGGCCTTGGCACTACATCCACCATTGTTCACGAGACACTCATCTACATCTGAGCATCGAGCCACACCGTCCCCTGTGTAGCCCACCATGCAGCTGCAGTTGTAAGTCCCAGGAAAGTTGGTGCAGATGCCATTAGAGTGGCATTTTTTGGATGAAGCACACTCGTCTATGTCTGTGCAAGATAATCCATCACCAGTGTAACCAGGGAAACACACACAGGCAAAGGAACCAGGGAAGTTTGCACATGAAGCATACTGACTACAGCGACCTATAGCACATTCGTCCATATCCTGACACTGCATATTATTAAAAACATAGCCCTGGCCACAGTCACAGAGGAACGACCCTGCAGTGTTGACACAGGCTGCGCTGGCTGGACATACGTTGTTTACGGCGCACTCGTTAATGTCCGTACACTGGAACCCTCCTCCCCGGAAGCCGGAGCGACAAGAGCATTCGTAGCTGCCTAGCATATTGATGCATGCCGCATTGGGGTCACAGTTGTTCTTCCCGCTACATTCATTGATGTCAATGCAAGCAAGGCCATTCCCCGCAAAGCCTTCCCAACAAGTACATCGGTACGACCCTGGTGTATTTATACAATCGGCGTACATGCTACAGGTGTTGCTTTCACATTCATTGATATCCTCACAGGTTTTCCCATTGCTCTGGTAGCCACCGCTGCAGAGACAGCGATAGGTTCCCGGCAAGTTCTTGCAGCCCTTAAAGCCAAACGATGCTGAGCACACACCTGGAGTTTCCGAGCATTCATCAATGTCCAGGCACAGATAGTTTCCATTGCCTTTATAGCCAGAGTTACATGTGCATACATATGAACCAGGGTTATTAGTGCAGGTTGCATTCCAGTGACAGATGCCCGGCCTAGTGCATTCATTAGTATCGGTGCACTGAAATCCATTTCCGCTAAAACCAGTCTTGCACCGACAATCTCGGCCACCTTCTCTGTTGATACAAATTGCATCAGCATGGCAGTCCCCGTTTCTTTCCTCACACTCATTAATGTCCACGCACTGGAAGCCATCACCAGAGAAGCCATCTAGGCACACACATTTGTAGCTGCCTGGTGTATTGTCACAGCGTGCCCTTATATGACAATTGTGAATACCGGTGGCACACTCATCAATGTCAGTACATTGTATTCCGTCACCACTGTAGCCAATAAGACAATTACAGGTGAAGTTGCTGCGTGTTTTTATGCACTCTGCGTAGGTGTGGCATATCTTTCCTATTGCTTCACAGTCCTTGAGATCTGCACCTGATAATAAGAAAACATGGCTCAGTGCCGATATTTGAAAGATGGAAGCTGATAAACACATTTTTATAAAGATTAGACTTACCTACACTGGCATGTGTGAGCAAAGCACACAGAAATAGCAGTGGAGCCCTGTATTTCATAAGATATGGAGAGAGAGAAGATAGGACATCTTATCAGCATATTATACAGTAGGGATTTAAAGAAGATGAGCAAATGTTCACAGTATCCAATAGAACAATATTTCCCAATCCAAGTCCATTGCAGAAAATATGTTAGTGTGTTCTTCAGCTCTTTCATTCTGTGCTTTTTGTTAGCAGCTTAATATTCAATTCAATTCAATTTTATTTATATAGCGCTTTTAACAATGGTCATTGTCACAATGTCAATGTTGTGTGAAGGGAATACACTTGTATTAGCAAACTTTTCAATCAGTGAAGACTTCCCATGCAGGAACTGTGCTAAATATGGAGATCAAATTAGAGATCTATTAGAGATCTATCTTGATGAAGACACTCCTAAGGATAAGTAAAAAGTTCTCAATACGTTAATACATGCCTATAGAAATTCAGCACTTCGGTGACTCATAAACCAAGCCTATGTCAAAATGAGCCAGGGAAGTGCTGAATTTCTATATGCTAGGCAGTTCAAATGGGAATATTAGTTACGGTTCTTGGTCTTGTAAATGCAACTGTGAAGGTAACTTATTTCCAAACAGAACAAAAGCAAAGGGGGTACAGTTACTGTTTCCAATTTCAAATTTCCAAGGTCACAAAAAATGTGAGACATAGCCTACAGTACAATGTGTGAGAAGAGCTGGCGTTTACGGAACCAAAAGGTAATCTCTGGGTGTGTAAGCACCCAAAGGAAGTACTGTGAGTCATCATTTTATACCCAGAAAAGAGTAGAGCATTTTCTATACAAATTCAGTTCTAAAAAGTCTTCTTGTTTGTCTAACCCCTGGAAACATAAAGTGTCTGTTTCCTGGATCATGGAGTGCTGGGAATAGAGATTTTCCGTTGAAAAGGAAAGGGTAGTCCACGACTAGGCTTAATCCCTGTCTGGGAAACCAACCCAAAATGTTTAGATATGATTTGTTTAATCTGTAAAAATTATCTGAAACAATCTGCCAGTGAATGGAATCTGCAAAGAAGGTCTAACTGAAGTAAGTATCTATGGCTGTATGAAAATTGATAACAATAATTTGAGATTTTTGATTCAGTTACATGCTGAATATCATCCCACCCTCTGGGCCTGAAGGCGTTGTCTAGAAGCAGTAGCTGTAATCTTCGCGTTTTTGTACACTGGGTTAAAATAGTTCAAGCTAATTCTTCATTTTGCAGCACTGCCATATTCTCTCATTGTCGTGTATTAAAATAAACCTTCAGAACCTGAATGAATTAATGAATTAAAAAGGAGCACATATCTTCAGCACGTACGTTTTGAATTACCCAGAAGGTGCATTTCACCATGGTGATTCTGAACACATTATTTTTTGTTATTTATTATTTTTTTGCTGTTACAGTTTTTAGGTTTCCTGGTAATTTGATTAAAACAGCACATGGTATGTATCAATCACATCTTCAGTTTAAGAAGTCAGAAGTACTATTGAAACACCTATTAAAGTAGTTAAAATAGTATGCTCTTATACTAACGTAGTCTGAGTACATAATACAGATAATATAGAAAAGTGTTTATAATGGAATAAATTTCTACAATTAATAAGCGGAATTTCCAATGGTTTTATGAGCCATATTTCATGGAATTATTAATATTATATCTGTACATCTTGAAACTGACAAAAAGTTCAAAATGGTTATTTAAACAGCAAGCTAAAATATGGAAATCTGTACTTACTGCATATCTCACAGATGGACTGAAGACTACTAGGCCACCACTGGGGCGGACAGCATTCTTTCTGACCGCTCTGGATATCTGTGCTCCTATCTCAGGTAACGTTGGCCTACCTTTCTCTCTCTCTCTCTCTCTCTCTCTCTCTCTCTCCTAAGACAGAACATAATGGCCGTGACAGCAGAAGAAGGGAAACACCCATATTTCCCTATGATTATGTTTTGTCCTCCTTGCAAACCGACCCACTTTGACATCTCACTTGTCCTTTCCCATCCCTACTCAGTAACAATGAAGAGTCATATTTCATTGTTAAGGGATCTTGGTAAAGCTACCTGTACCCCCTCCAGATTACAGGATTTAAATTATTATTAGCTTAGCAGCAGATTGGAATTCAAGGCACACACACACACACACACACACACACACAAACACAGACAAAAATTATACACACAAGTAGTCCCACACCATGCCTGCTATAGCATAACAAAGCCAGACTCCCTCACTGTAAGGCTCAGACATTCAAACCACTGGCAGGTGAAGAAAAAAACTGATGAGTGTAGTGTGATGCTCTGGGCATGGTTTTACTGTGAAATCTTGTCCTGGCATTCATGAGCATTCGTGGGGATGTTACTTTGACACAAATCACCTACCTGAACATTGTTGCAGACCAGATTCATGGTAACACTAACAGCAGCCTTTTTCAGCAGGATAAAACATCCTGCCATGCCCCAAAAACTGGTTTGAGGAGCAAGATAAAGAGTTTTGACTTGGTCCCAAATTGCCTAGATGTCAATCCGTTCAAGCATCTTTGGGATGTGCTGGGCAAACTAATCCAATCCATGGAAGGCCCATCTCACAGCTTACAGGATCTAAATGGACTTTTCCATTGACCGTCTACAAAGCAGATGAGAAAATGCATTTATAATTTTTGCATGTTTGTATCAGGCCACCTCTCCTGCAAAAAAAATTGCAGAAATGAAATTAAATATGGAAAAAATATAAAACCATTACACTTTAGTGAAATGCAACAACAAAATATTGTAAAGATTTTTTTTCCTTTCAAAAGGAATCAACTGAAAAGTTAGCACCATTATTTAGAAATCCTGTTAATATTAAATAATAAGTTATCTAGATCAATTAATTATCAAGTAAATGTTAGTTATTTAAACTGTAACTAAAGACAACACCCCTGGTCTATGGAGCATCTTGCTAAACTAGAGCTGAGAGTTTTGAGGTTTAATGGTATCAAGCGAAGGAACTAATTTGAGAGACATGTCTTTTCACTTTGGACTAAACTTTGCCAACAGGTGTATGAACCCATTAATACAATGAGTTGTACTAAAGAGCTCAGTGACAAACCTGATGCTGTCATTGGACTGAAGTGCTGAAGCAAGTAGTGTCTTAAAAATGTATCATATCTTTAAACTAGAGCTGAGCGATTCACGACTCATCCGGGTGAATTACCCGGATCCATTAAATGACTCACGAATCACGAATCCGAGGTCTCGATTGAACCGGATCCGTCGAGTCCTAACGTCA
>JBBPDC010000149.1:9663542-9685178 GCA_037974485.1 Hemigrammopetersius urotaenia | reverse complement strand
CCTGCCAGCGAGGGGTCCGTCCAGTCTCCCGGAGGGGACTGCCTGCCTGCCTGCTCACCTGCCCACGAGGGGCCCGTGGTGGGGCCCGTCCAGTCTCCCGGAGGGGACTGCCTGCCTGCCTGCACACCAGCCTGCTCGCCTGCCTGCTCGCCTGCCAGCGAGGGGTCCGTCCAGTCTCCCGGAAGGGACTGCCTGCCTGCCTGCTCGCCTGCCAACGAGGGGCCCGTCCAGTCTCCCGGAGGGGACTGCCTGCCAGCCTGCACACCAGCCTGCTCGCCTGCCTGCTCGCCTGCCAGCGAGGGGTCCGTCCAGTCTCCCGGAGGGGCCTTCCATGGAATGTTTGACAGCGCTGCTTTGAACGCATTTGTTATTTTCACTGAACATATGAGCAACTATGGCGAACACAAGAGAGACAAGCGACAAGAGTTCTTGAAGGAACTGGCCCTTACATTGATCATTCCACATGGAATGGGAAGTGCAGCAAACAGCGCAAGATGTCAAACAGGTCATTCGCAGTTGTGGTGTAAATCATATTTCATTGATATAGTGCATTTGTTACCATGGGTTCAGTCTGACCTTATGGTCCTGACACCTTAACTTTTTTCAAGGTACCAGGGCAGGGTTTATTATGCATCACTTTGGTTGACTCCTGCTGCCTTTTAAACATGATGACTTGAGCTGTCCTCCAACAATCCTCCAGGCAGGAGAAATGTTGATATAATAGCAGTTAGTGGAGTGGGAATGGTGTATGGTGTATGTAATTTGCCTCCAGCAACTGCCATGTCCCACTCCACTTCCTTTTTTCCTTCCCTTGCATTCTTTCCTTATGCCTTCACTCTGAGGATGTGATGAAGAAATTCTTGGGAAAAGTTATGACGTATGACTGTGTAGTGGGTGCTTGGAAAAAGTGGGGGTTGGGTGGGCACCAAACCATGGTTCCCCAGGGGACCATACAGCCTAAAACCACAATTGTACTTGCTATTGTATTTTGACTATGATTTTTAATGTTGGATTTTTTAAAAAGTGTTTTGAAGGATTAGTACTGCTGCACAATTTTAAGCAAAATGCATGTCACTAAACAAGACCTTTTAATATTTAATAATACATAGTGAATTAACTCTCTGTTTCTCTACATCTAAGATGTTTTCTTAACTTTCTGATTTTTCCTGATGCTGAAAAATATTATTATAGACCCTTTGTACATGCTTGGATATTAGTAACTTTAGGGCCCATGTGTATAACTTCTTTCTAATTGCCTCACAGTTCTCTTTGGCATTCATATTACAGCTTTCCCTCAGATTCGCAACCAGAACATTTGTACTTTTAAACGTTTTTAATGATTCACAGGTAGAGGCCAGTTGTAAGTCTGTTAGGGCAATATCTTTCTTCTGTACAAACTCCCACAGCACAGGATATGCTAACAGCATCAGTTAGTAATTTTAGTCAGTTTAGTTTAGCTAATTTGATCTATTTGTACACTATCTGCCTGACGTTGCACTGAAAGTGTCCAGAGTCACTTCACAAACGGTTTGGTAACCTTGTCCTATCTGATTACCACCAGCAGCTGTTTCTAGCAAAATTCAAAAATATATAATTTTCTGAGTGCGGTGTGTGTTTACAAACCTGTGTGGTGAAGACCAGACCCTTCTGATGTTTAGTTAACAGGGTAGGTTACCCATACTCATGCTTGATTATCATCTAAATGACTGAACCTACTGACCCCTACACTAAATTGAACATTCTGGAGGTTCACATACTGCTACAAACAAAGGTATCTTATGCTAATTTCTCTGTTCAATAAATGTTAAAAGACTATATAGTTGTTGGTGTTCTTTGCTGGGTTCTTCTTACCTGTTTAATCTACTGTTATGGTGTCTGAGATCTGATCACATTTTAGGTCAGATTTATGTGACAATCAATAGAAGATTTTACAGAAATGGACTTGTTCATTATATTTTGAACAAGTCAATTTATATTGAACAAGTCAAAGTATATTTTATTATATATTCAGGTATTTTTATTCTGTATTGTTCTGTCTTGTCTGAGTGTGCAGTCCTGATGTGAACAATTTCCTGCGGGAACAATAAAGTTTTCTGATTCATTTCCCATGTGGCATAAATCTATGTATGTCTATTTGTCTGACTTTACTTGTCTATATAACTAACATTAAATGTAAATTAAACATTAAATGTATATATGAATATAGACTATATAGGCTAATCCTTTTGAATGTTTTGACTGTTTTTTAGTTTAGCGTGCTAATCCAAGGCTAGCTTTACTACATTTTCACAGCAAATGCTTTTTTTTTTTAACTTTTACTCTTTGACTGAAACTCTGGGATTTTTATCCCTGCTTATTTACTGGTATCATGGTCGTTTATAGACCCATCTGTTCTATTTTTTGAGGGTGTATCCTGCCTCTGTTGCTCTGTGCTACATTCATCAGGTCCGAAACTGAGGACAGAGAGGGTGACGTCAGTTTCGAGGTTTGATGGTATCTCTTTGGAGGGGGGTGATATTATCTATACATCAAACCCGCGGTTGGGCGAGGGGGGCTCGCGTAAATTATCAGGTGTACGAATGGCACATCTCACGAACCTCTGTGTGCGTTGATGTTTCTGCTGCAAAGGGTCTATTTAAATGTCTTTGCTTTTTCTCTCATGCTGTAGGTAGTTGAAGACCAGAGGTAACACCTCAGTCGAAACTCGCTCAACCGGTTTCCTGCGAGAAACAAAGGCGGAAAAACAGAAACTCGGGCTATCAAATGAGCTTTACACGCGATGAGACAGATGCTCTTACTCGCAAAGTGCACGGTATAAACCGTGTGTAGAAACCGTACGCACCCGGGACGGCAGTCAGTAACGTGGTGTGTGTGTGTGTGTGTGTGTGTGTAAAATATAATCGAGAAGTGTGTTTTTGGGACTCAGCTCAGGTTGTGAGCGCAAATACGTTTTTCCCAAATATGGGCAGGCGGAAAAGCCGAACCCGTTTCCCCACCCACATCCTGGTCTCGCGTGACGTCACAGCCGCACAGGTATAAGACTCACCTGCTTTCAGGTAAGGTTACAGTCGAGCAGCGGGTGGAGGTGAGGAGATCTGTTTGTGATTTTGTCGTTGAAGGAAATACTGTTTTTTGGTGGACTTGGCTCTTTTTTGCTTTGGATTATAAATCTTTGATGTGTGTAGGCTTTGTGTTTTGCCTGTGTTGTTTGGAGCTAAACTCGCCTGTCTGCTTTCACCTTGAGCTGGTCCCCTTTCGTTTGGAATGTGTTTTTGATCTGACAGTTTTTCTTTTCCCTTCAGAGTTTACATTCAAGATGAAATCATTGGTTGCCTTGTGTCTTCTGGCCTTTGTGGCTGCTGCTTCAGCACAGTGTAGTAAGTGTTTTTTATTGTTTTATGGAGCTTGTAAATTGTGCCATGTTTTCTTAACTTATCTAGAAGGGATTATGAGGCTGTAATTGTAGATTTACTTGTGTTGAGCTCATTGTAGTTTATCTCTGTAATTAGACCTCCCGTGGCTTTGCTTTCAATATAAAATGGGTTGTAGTGTTTGGAGTAAGAATCAAGTAGGTCTGAGCTCAGTTAGAGGTGGGGGAGGGTATGCACACCTGATGATCTTTCAGAGTAACGCCCAGTGGTTGCCATGTTCCCAGCTCACGGCCACACCTGGGACTTTAGGGCACAATGGTTCTTTTGGTTGTCCTTATTGTGGGGGGTTGGAGATGTTTTCTAGATATCTAGCCTAATTTAACTCTGTTAACTCCACAGCTTGCAATAATTTGAAATGGGCAGTCTGTAATGAGCCTCCATGCACGTGTTCAGTTCCTGTCGAACAGGGAGAGAAGCTGATGCTGGACTGCACCAAATGTAAGTTTCTGATTAACTTTCTTTGTAACCCAAGAGTCTGAAGCTATTTCTGGGCAGTTGAATGTATTGTTGCTTACATTGGTTGTGAATGTGTCCCAACAAAAGTGATGGTGAGCTGAAATACAAGGTATTCACTGAACACCTGTGTTCTCTTTTAGTGATTCCCAAGTGCTTCCTTATGAAGGCGCACATGTACCGTGCTAGGAAAAATGAGAGCACTAGATCAATCGGCGGCAAGCCAGTTGAAACTGCCTTTGTAGACAACGATGGGGTTTATGATCCAGTCTGTGAGAATGATGGGCGTTTCAAAGCCGTCCAGTGCAACAACACTGACACATGCTGGTGTGTCAACAGCGCTGGTGTCCGCAGATCTGATAAAGGAGGCAAGGACATTGTGTGTGAATCAGTGGAGACCATGTGAGTGCACTCAGTACCATTATGCTATATGGTAACTGCCAGAAGTCATTTCTGTGCCATCAGTATTTGACTGTGCATGTGACCTCTTCACTCTGAGGCTTTAAGGCTGTAGTTTCAGTAGAAATGCATTCCTTTTGGATGGAAATGGTGACTAATCTTTTTTTTTTTTCTCCCTTTTAGTTGGGTTCGTCTTGAGATGAAGCACAAACCAGTAGCTGGTTCAGTGGATTCTGATGCGCTAAAGACGTATGTAACTGTTCTTTGCCATGCTTTTATAGATTAAGGCTGTACTGGGCTAGTATTAAGATCTGTTTTTAAAATCTACACTACAGTGGGATTACGAATACCCTCTTTCAGCGTTACAGCCTTGACCAGACGTATGTGAAGGACTTTGCGGTAAGAACTCTTTAAACTAATTTTTGTGTTTTTTTTTTTTTTTCTTGGTCCGAAGCTGTACTTAAGTCTTTGTTGCAATTGATCTTTTCCAGTATGACCCGGAAAGTCGTGTAATTGTTGTGGATGTCAAGAAAGAAGCAAACAGTGCGGTTGACCTGTCCCGCATGGCCTACTACTTGGAGAAAGATGTAGGTGTTTCTGCTTTGTTTTGTACTTGCTATAATTAAACACCCCTGGACAATATTGAGTTTTTTTCTTTTTTAAAGGTCAAAGAACAGGGTTTTTTTGCAAAACCCGTACCAGGTCTGCCGTTCAAAGCTGCAAGTACTGATGTGCCTCTGGAGGGTGTCCTGGTGTACTATGTTGATGAAAAGCCTCCCACTTTCACTATGAAGGCTTTGACCGGTGGTGTGGTTGCAGTCATTGTTGTCGTCATCCTGGTTGTAGTCATTGGACTGCTTGTTCTGGTCAGTAGAGCGTTTTCACCTGTGACTCTGGTAAAATTGACTTTTGTCCAATGGTTGTGTTGCTGTGTGCTAATAATCCTGTACCTTTTTTTTTTTTTTTTTAGTTCTTCCTGAGGAAAAGAGAGGCCAGGTTCCGCAAAGGACAGGTAAGTGCTGGAGTTACTGAATAAACTTGACATTTTTACACCTTTTTGATTCGCTTCCTCTGTTCATAATGGGGTTTTCTTTGTTTTGCAGCCCAGAGAGATGGAGGCCATGTCGTCATAGAACAGCCATGCAACAGTTTTTGGTCCAACTCTGGAGGGCAACTCTTGTAAATTGTTTTTAAAGCTGGGTTTTTAAAATGGGAATTCAATGTGCCTGTTACATGCTCCACAAAATTGTCCTACAGTTACCTTTTTAAATGCTTTAGACAGGCAGTCTAATCTCTACCTCCCTGCCAGGATAAAGATGGGAGTCTAAATACAGCTAAATGCTTCTAGATATTTAGTCATTTAAGTAAATATTCAGTTAATATGTGTTATGTACAGTGTGTTTTTAATAAAACTGTCTCAAATGTCTTGTAACCAGAGTGCTTTTTGTCTGACTTCAGTTGATTTTGTATGACCAGATTTCTCAGTCTTGTCTGTGGTGTAAGGCTAAATATGATCACTATCAGCTGTTCTGTTAGATATTAAGTTACTGATTCCTGCTTTATTTCCTGGAGTATACGTTCTTAACCACTAATCTATAGCAATTGAGTTGCAGATGTATGACTGGTGGGAGTCAAAATTGTGAGATGGCGCAGTGCTTGAGGTAGAGCCTCTGGGGGAGGTAGCATGGCTGGTATTGTGGGGGAAGGGTTGGGTCTTGGATGCGATTTACCTTTTAAAGGAAGTGTAAAAACCCTGGATTCAAATCACTTCATGTTACCATTTAAACATTCAAAGTATACATGTGTTTTTTGGAAATCCATGTATTGGTCTTTTCAGGGTATGTAGTTATGAACACTTTTAAACTACTTTTCAGATGGATCAGGGTTTCCAGTATGATCTGGACTGTGAAACTTAATCCCGTGCTTATTCTGACTTGAGAAAACCGGCCTTACTAGTTTTGTGCTCCTTCCTCCCTTTTCACAGGGACGGTTCTCTGTTGTCGGAGCACAATAGCTTTTTCTGTGTGGTTCTTTGTCCTGGTTTTCCCTCCCTGCTACAAACTTGTAACTGGAAACCATAGAGCTTCTGTATCGTGTCTGTTCTTGCACATAGTTTGATTTATATCCATGATTCCTGCATTGATCCCACCTGTGTCCTCATGCTTGTGAAGCACATACTGCTTCCAGAGGCTCGTGGTGATCTCAGGAATTCCTAAGTTAGTAAAAATGTATGGAGCCTTTACATACCTCCGGCTTCATTTTCAGATATTTGTTCTAGATGTTTCTTTTCAACTCTCCTATGTGTGAGCCACATTTGACCATGCCATTGTAAAGAATCCATCTAGAGGTTTTAAAAAGGTTTGTCTTATCTCTGGCACGGCAACAAACTCCCATTTATTTTACTGGTTTCATGTGTAAGGTAAAATCAAATCAGCCCTCTTCTTTCCCAGTATCAGTACTTTGATGGACATTGTTTAAGCTCATTTACTGACTGAAAAGGGTGTTCAGTATTGATGGACCGTGAAACCTACTCTGATGTTTACTGGCCGTTTCTAAAGGAATCTCTGCTTGTAAATAATTTACCATATGTTTATTTTCTTATTGCCCAGGCACAACAGACTTCATATAATGCCTTTGTTGAAACACAAGCATGGTATTTTGTTCACACCTCCTGTTCAGGCAGCGAGGAAATGTCAGTCTGGGCCACACCTGTTCTCCTGGAGCAGTAGGCAAATTAGGGAAACATTTGAATGACTTCATTATTCGATGTAGGGGTGTCTGACTCAGCGTAGGTCGTTTTGAAAGTTGTGACCATTTCATACATAGTCATACTGAAGTAGTATCCTTTCATAATGAGACTGGACCAAAGTGTTTTGTAAAATGGCCTTCAGTGATGTTATACATACAGTGTCCCTAATGAACTGCATAAGATATATACAAAAAGAAAAAAAATAATCCAAAAACACAAACCTGACAAAAACAGTTCACTCCACAACACTAATGCTTGCTCTTTGGAATCAGGTTAGACCAGTCTGACTGTTTTCTGTGTTAAATATACAGCCTGTGGTGTGCTACAGCTAATGCCCAGTGTGAGCTGAGGACAGTGGCACTCGGTTTCGATGGAAGTAATATGTTAGCTTTTAACAAGCACTCTCCTGAATGGCTAACCTGCTGGTAAAATTTAACTGGCCCTTCTGAACCAAAAAAGCTCTTTAAAAGACTTGCAAAGTGGATCAGGATACTGGCGTCACTTGGAAATGGATAAAAAAGAAAATTAGTGGTGTTACCCATCCCTGCTCTGATGTATATCACCACATTCAAATGCAAACAAACCATATGTAAATCTTTTGGGCTCTCAACTCAGAGCCGTCAACATCACTTCTTCCCCACTTAGATGAGTGTTTAAAAAGAGAAACTATGGTTGAACAAGGTCATTCCCTGAAATAGCAGGTATTACACTGACATTTAAAAAACATCGACATCAAAACCATATCCTTTGTATGTTAAGATTAACACAGTTCTTACATAATTGTAATTTTTCTCATTATATCCGATGCACTGTTACAATAAAATGTTCGGATAAAATTCTGAATATGGTTATAAATTAATATTTCAGAAATGCAGGTGTTATAGAAGTTCTAAACGTAGGGAAAAACTGGTTTTGGGACAAAGAATGAGTCTCAAAACTTTATTAGCCTGAGTGATCTTAGAGAACATAGTGTTTATGTGAATATTATTACAAAAAAAGGTAACAGATATCTACTGCTAATTAAGATTTAACGTGAAAGCTCTTCTGTGTTATTTGATGTGGCATTATTGTGTCCAGTGTGGAAATAAGCCTTTATTTAAGTTAATAGATCTTGGATTATATGGTTAAACAGCAGTGGGTGTGAACTGGCTAAACACACTCATGTGAACGTATGAGTTTTGACTTATGTTTACTGTTTAAAATGGTGCTATTACAGCCTGTGGTGTCCTCCTGAAACTGAACGTGAGTCATTTCTTGTGGCGAAGGGGCTTTCACATTTGTGACTAAGCTCTCTGTGGTGGCCTAACTCACACTCATTTTCTTTTCCATTTTTTAATCTTTGCGCAACTCTGTTAACCTTTTGTTTTCCACAACACTGCCTGAAGCGTTTCTAGTTCGGACAGGTTTGGGTGGCTCATTTTCAGCCCGCCCTTTATGCTCTCATTCCTGAATGCAGCCTGTTGGGTTTCCATAGCAATAGAAAGAGGTTTGAAACCGAAGGCCAATCAGATGAGCTATACTCAGGAATAGGCGTGACATATGTTACAACCACAAAGTCACTACTATCGACGATACTGCAAAGCTTAGGCTCAGAGAAACCAGAGCTGAGAGAGAGAATTACGTTTCCATATTCATTTTTCAGCTTTAAGTAATTCTTAGGGTTTTTCTGCTCTAAGCCTGCCTAGACCACCCCACATTCCTACCCAGAGTCAAAGCACACACACATTTACATTTACATTTACGGCATTTATCAGACGCTTTTTTATCCAAAGCGACTTCCATTCTCTAACTACAGGGGACAGTCTCTCCCTGGAGCAACTTGGGGTTAAGGGTCTTGCTCAGGGACCCAGTGGTGGTGCTGAAGGTAGGATTCAAACCCATGACCTCTTGGCCTGGAGGCAAGTTTCCTACCATTGAGCTACATCCACCCCTCCACACACACACACACACACAAAATGCTAACAGAAAAAGGTGTTTTAGCTTTTATTAAAATTAAATACCACAAGATAATAAAAAATAAAAACAGTAAATAATAATGACTTAAGACCGTAAGACTTTGGTGAATAACAGCCTTACAAATTACAGCAGCAACAAGCATCAAGGTCCTCTATTTAATATAGCGAATTACAAAAATAAATGAGAAAACATCCAGAGCCAAGGTCTACTTCACACACTCAGCACATCAGACTCACACTTAACCACAGTTAACGGTAAAAATAACCCCTTCCTGTTAGTGCACTGAGAAAATACTTGCCATTGCAGTCTGAGTTCTAGTTTTGGTCAGGGCATGATAAACGCTAGAAACTCATCTTCCTTCTTTTGCTGTCTTCCCCTTTCTATGTCAAAATCAAGTCCTGCCCAGAAAAACACAATATCAATACAGCTTTAGCCCTTCTACCTGCTCCAGTATATCAGTATTTTACCTTATCAAGCCAACAAATCTTATTTCCACATGCAAACCCTCATTACATTCACACGACACATTTTTCTTCAGTTCAAAACGTGTGCTTCCAAGATGAATTTCATTTGTAATTTCTGGGAATTTGTTTGAAAAGTCTATATTCATATAGTCTATATTCAGGTTAACAATTCCTCTAACAGTTTTTAGACAGAGTACATGAATTGTTCCACTAGCAATGCCAGCTAGTGCCTGTGTTCTGAAACACCTGTGACATTTCTGTTCAGTGCTTCATCAAATCATGACACAGTCCATGTAAATTTAACAGCTTGTTTGTATACAACGTGACAAGAAAGGGAAGGTTTATTTTTTACACACACCAACATATTTTTTAAAAACAAAAAAAAATTAAAATGCAGATCAGGTTTAAGTTTCTGCTACCCTTCCTTTTAGCAATTTGCATTTCAGTTAGTCAGATAATGTAAGCCCCAAATTAAAACCTGTCCAACACAACAGGTGAAGTCTGGGAATTTCTTATTATACAGTCATCACTCTTGGCTTAAATTATCCAGCCTTCCTGAAAAATCCTGCTTCACAGGTCAGGTGTCTGTCTACAGCAGTGGTCACTAGGCCTTCCCCTGGAGACTTTTAAACGTAGGCGCAGGAAGCATTTTAATGTGGGGAGGACAGCGGGTTCTATGACAACAGGCCAGAAAAACTGGGGGGTACACGTGCTGCTCTCTACAGTGTCTGCTGTTCAGGAGGGGAAAAGTGTGTGTGTGTGTGTGGGGGGTACAACACTGATTAGCTGAACTGGGTGTGTGAAACTTGCAAGAAAGTAAACCTCCAGAAGGTGAGCTGGTTCACAGGTGTTTGGTACACAGTATCACAGCAGGGTGGGAGTTTTGCTGGGTCTAGAACAGGCTGCAAGAGGAGATTTGCTGCGTTGCTCTCCGAGCTGAGCCTGGTCCAGCAGCAGAGCAGGGGCTGAGAGATGGTGGGCTGCTGATTTCTGCTGGTGGGCACTGTTCATGTAGCTGGCCATGAGCGTGGCCATCTCCTGGATCTGATATAACACAATAACTGTTTACATGCAAGCAATAGCATGTTAAGTTTTTCATCTAAGAAACTAAATTGACACTATTATGAAAGACTATTAATTCATAGCCAGATTACACAAATGCTGGCAAATTCTGACTTCAATGCAACATAAAAATTTCCTCTTACCAACACACGTTCCTTATTCCTGTTTATCTTTCATCCGACCAGACGTACCACAAAATATCGTAAAATGTTTACATGTTGAAATTTGTCATAAATAGAGGGATATTGGCCATTGTTGGACCATGGTGTTCAAATAATGTTGCTGTTCATACATGATCATATTATGGACAAAAGTATGCGGACATCTGACCATCACACTTGCATTAACTTCACATCAAGTCAAGTAGAGCTTTATTGTCATTTCAAAACCATGAGCATTAATAATTAGCTGTCCTGCAGAAGATTAGGTTGGCCTATAGAAGATTAGAAGGCTTTCCATAAGATTTTGGGATGTGTCTTTGTGAATATTTTGGGGAATCTTGGTATTAGTAAAAAGAGCGTCTGTGAGGTGGACGAGGGGGCCAAATCAGGAGTTCAGCTGGGTTAATGTCAGGGCTCTGTGCAGGTCATTGGAGCTCCTCCACCAGACTAATGCCTGGGTTTGCACATATTGGTTTAAGACTGTGTTACTGCTCAGCGTAGAAATCTCATGCAACAGATAAGAATGCAGTGACAGTTTGCATGGTCTACCACTTTGTGGCTGAGCTGTTGTTGCTGCTAGACTCTTACAGTTGACAGGGCAAGATATAGCAGAGCAGAAAGTTTTTGGCAATAGTGACAAAGGTGCCATATACTGTTGCAAAAATTACATCTTTTGACAGTGCAACATTTCAAGCTGCTGAACTCTTTAGTGTGACCCATTCTACTGAGGCATGGCTGAAACACCTGAGCTCAATAATTAGAAGGGGTCATATCTTAGTCAGACTAATATTGAACCACTGGTGTGCATGTCAATGTAACTAATGATACAATACTGCAACTTTCACAGCTTTAGCAACAGACTATACAACAAGCTAAGAAACCAAAGAAAACAAGCCAGAGGAAGAACACAATTAACTTTATATTTGCACAGGTCTGAAAAGGCATTAGCAGGCCTAAAACTTTGAAAACAAAGGCCTTTTGGTGTGAAGATAACTATGTGAATTGTATAAAAAAAAGTCAAATATTTTCTCTACCTTAGAAGGGCTCATGGCAAACAGATGCTTTTCAGTGGGCTTGTCTCTGACTATGTTGCTTCCAGAAGTTTGGGACACCACAAGCATGAAGCCCTGATGACAGGCTCCAAATGTTACAATGTTTTTATGAGAGTAGGACACCAGGACTTTCTAAAAAACAGAAAGCAGGAGGTATCTCATGTAAGAAGACATAACTTTTGTTATTAAGTAACATGTATCAGCTTAGTGTAGGTTGGAAGATATCTTCTTACTATGGAGGTAAACTCCAACACACTCAGTCCATCCTCATGCACCGCTAGCCACACGTGAGTGCTCTGCTGCAGAGGGGGTGACAAAGGCTACAGGCAGAAGAAGAAGGAGAGAAAAAGAGATAATTAAACAAGGAAGCACAGTAATTAAACATGAAGCATATTACCACACATTTCTGAACATAAGCTGTGAACTCCCACCTCAGCCTCAAACAGCTTAGCTCCAAAGAAAGGCCACTTGCGAGCTACTGTCAGGTAAATCCGCACACACTCAGAGGTGCTCTGGCCCCTCAGTGACGCCCACCGAGCAGCAAGTTTCTGACTTAATTTGCTGGTAAAATGAAGCGGTAAATAGCAACAGAGAAATACATGTTAATTAAATAGAACATAAAAAGGGAAAAGTGGAGCTTAAAAAGCATTATAATGCCTCCCTAACACTTATAAAGTAGACCTACACAGAAATACCAGTAACAAATAGAAGATCATTCCATGTAATTACAATATACAGATGGCCTATTAAGTAAATCTGCAACAGATGCATCACTAGTGTTTTACTATGCAGCATACCGATCAGTTTGGAATGTAGCTAAACTACAGTTCTAGGGTGTGTGCTGTAGCTCAAAGATCATATGCATTCATGCGTGGATTTCTACCACAGCTGTTCATCTGCGCAGGCTCGTCTGTAGTGTTTTGGGTAGAAGCGCTCCAGGACCTGTTTGAGAGACTGGTTAGATTTCACCTGTCCAGAGCCTGAGCCAGCTGCACTGGAGAACGGGCGCTCAAAGTCTCCAAACTCTACCTGTGGATGATGGAAAAACATGCTCTCAGAGGGACACGTAACTAATCTTAATCGAACTGAAATCCAAGCAGCAGCATCATTATCTTTTTTTTGTATCCTTCATCATAATCATGTGTTGGGGGGACAAATGGAATTTAACCCGACTTAATCAGTGGAAAAGAATTATACTGAACATGCCACACACCTGGGCAAGTAGGGCCGACATTTCTAATGCAAGTTCTTTGTTTACAGGGAAGTGACCCGCCACAATCTCCTCATTTGTCTGATAGGCCAAAAGCAGACGCTCTCTCTCAGTTTCTCCTCTCAGCTGCTGACAAAAGTACAACCTGGGAAGAGAGAGAATGGTAGAAGGACTGAGTGTGTTGAGAATGTTTACATTAAGAGCAGTTTCACTGATCCCTGCATTACCTGTTCTTGTAGGTGAGTTTCACAGTCCTGGTATTCTCAGATTTTCCAGTGTGAAGCTCCTTACAGGCCTGCTCCCATTTAGATATTATATCACAAATCTACAGAAGTATAAACAAAACTTATAAGGTAAAATACCTTTTATATATATTATAATATTTTTGGAAAGTTTCTTTTTGATATATTCTCCATTACTGAAGGATACATTATATCTAAAAAAAGAAGTGTTACATGAGAAGATAGCATTGAAGCCAAAACGTGGCATGTAAAGGGAAAAACGTATCTCATTCTCATCCGTACATATTGAGGTAGGACGTTTACTGACAGAGGAAGTTCATTATTTGTGTTAGTTCCATTATTGCTGTTAGTTCCTTATATTAGTTTGTGTAAACAACTGGTAACTGGACATTCTCCTGGAGGCATGTGTGTGTGTAGATTAGTGAGAGTCTGACCTTCAGACTGCTCTGTAGGTAGTGTTCCAAGGTTTGGCTGGTCGGGTCATCTGAATAGAGACAAAAGCCAGACTGGCCCGTCTTTCTCATGCCTGTTTCCTGATTCAGACGGTTCTGGAACTCCTCCACTGTGGTAGAGGCATCAAAACCAACAACCTGCGAATAAAACACATAATCAGACAAATCTGAAGCCTAGGATTTCCAACTGTGCTTTTCATTTATGATTAATTCAGACCTGGTAAGTGTTGTTGAGAAAATGTACAGGAAGACTGAAGGGCAGTGAGTGGTGGTATGGGTTCCTCAGTAAGATGGACAGGATCTCCATGCGTGAGGGTCTAGCCTGTCGATCACCTTTCTGTTGGGTTCTCTCCAATGAGCGTTGGCAGTAAATGGCATACTTCCCTACCTCTGTTCTGGGGTTAGAGAGGAAAAGGGTAACCTTTTGGTTTAATAAATCAATACATGTAGTATAGGCTCAATGGTTGCTTTATTAGAAAGCTCTGAGTTCATCTAATTGGCATACAGAGGATCATCCCTGTTTGTACAGCAGCTTAGGTTTCATTGCATTTACTGTTTATGCCACCTGACTCATACCACCTGACTCATGGTAGTGTACTGGTATACTGGTAATTTGTGCTAGTGATAGGTAAGACCAGGAATGTGTTGTTGAATGTTTATTCAAAATTAAAAACATTCTTCAGAAGTTCAAATGACTATAATTATATTAAACCAGACACGCTCAACAAACAATCTCCCTTTTATGGGAACTATTCACTAATTTAATGGAGCAACATTAACTTCATTACAATTAGTCATCTAAAACTGTTATTTGGTATAACAGGCCACCAATATCACAGCATCTAGCTGTTAAATACCATATTAGCTGCATCTATATTCATTACAGAGTTGGTTAAACTAAAACAGAATGCAATGTGTTTGACAGTTTTTCACTGTAACACAGATAAGTTTAGCGTTAGACATAGTGTTGAGAGAGAAAACCACAGTGACGTTCTGTAAGTATGTGTAGTTACCGAGAGTCTGCATGCTTTTTGAGGTGGACCTGAAGGAGCCAGAGAATGGGGTGTTGCGGCAAGAAAAGCCCTACACATAACGCCAGAAACTGCCAACCCTACAGAGACAAACATATGAGGGAAAACAAAAAGAGCCTGTTATGTTTACCAAGAAACACTGCCCAACACTCCCCCTTGTGGAGACACTGATTACTTTATCACTCTTCCAGGTTTCACATTTCAAAAACACAGCACCTGTGCCCTCCCAGTTGAGTCATCGATATGATCTCAGTTCAAACTCCCTTGTGTTAACAAGCTACTCAGTAATAATGAACTTACTCAGCTCATTTCCCAGATAACTGAACCAACTGAAAGTGTTTGTTTTTTAGAACAACTATTGTTAATGGATGTTGGCATAGGTGGCATCTTCCTCTGCTTTCATTTTCTTTTTACATTCGTCTTTCTTCCTTCTTCAATGAACTTTTTAACCAGGCAGGTTGTTATTATTTTATTTTGTCATATAGTTTATTACATTTGTGATCTTACGACTGCCATCATCACTGCATGATAATAAGCGCTGTCCTGCCAATTCATGACAAGCCAGTTTAGACATAATTTTGTGAGTCTCAGGCCAGTGAACTCAAAACCTCTATGGTGTAGTTTGGGTTGGACTTGGATAGTACATTCTAATCTATATTTGGGTTCGAACCAAAAGTTCTAATGCTCTTATGAACAGCTTTTAGACAAAAGACGTAGTGAACTCCATATTCAAGTCCTGCGTGGGTGTGAGGCTGTACAATATACACCCTCACCTGCAGCGGGCCAGGTTGGCCATACGGCTGTCTCCTGCATGTCTGTTTGATGAGCTGGCAGTAGATCTCATTCTGCAGCTCAGGGTGTGCGAGACACACCTGTAGTGCACACTGGGCCAGTGTCACATGGTAGTCTATGGCTGGAGTGTCAATGGCCACATTGATGAAGAGCTGGCATGTCTGAGGCAGAGTTATAGTGCAGATTTATTATGGAAGCAATGGTATAATATGTATATGTTGTGTTAAAAACATAATGTGATCACATCCAACCGTATCTCCTTAAATCTGGTGACAATATTTCATGCCAAATTATTAGACCATTGCTATTGGTCCTTTCATAATTAAACAGTCACACGATGGAAAGTGCAGCTGACATGAGCTTAGAAAATGATAAAGAATCTATAATCAAAACAGCACTTGGTATGGCTAGGCAGTATTCTGACCTTGAAAAGTTTGATGGCTTCAGTCTGTAGGGCTTGTGAAGGCAGGGTGGTGAGAGGAGAAATTAGGCCTTCTTTACTGAAGCACAGCATGGGGTGTCTCCACATTTGAGAGCCTGCAAAGGGACATTTCCTTATATACATTTTCTCTGTGCATGATTTTAACATCAGTGAAACAGGATTTAGGGAATGAAATCACTAGAAAATGTTTTAAAACCGATTCAACATTGTCCTGACAAACATTTTGCAATGATTGTTGGCGTTGATGTGCAGTTCCAGGGAAAACTGGCACTTTATGTTAGAAACTTTCCGTTATGTGGAAGTTCTTTACGCTCACACGTCTTACATACAAAATATGTTTCTATAAGAAACATGTATTTCTTGTGTTTTTTTCTGTAGATTTTTATTTCAGCGCATTTTTTGCGCCTTTATGTTTAAGGATGTTTAGGAGTCTTACCTGTGTCACCGTCTACACTGAGCAGTTTGCTGACCAGCTGCTCAAACTCGGTCCCCACCTGCCCCATACTGCCACCAGCTGCCACAGACAAGTGATACAGCCATGCTGCCTGTGGGCAACAAGCAGCATGGACAGAAAACAGAGTGTAATTAAACCTTAAACCCCAGTATTAACTAGTCAGTTTCCTTCCTGGCTGCTAAACTGTTATTATTTGAGCATGTCAACACTGCCAATAAATTACAGTGGCTGACTCATCAGGATTAAACTGCTCTCTGTGAGGCATTTGTAGATCAGCATAACAAACGATGCATACAGTATCACAAACAAAACTGGGGGAGCAAGTTAGACTGCATTACTGCTTTTTCCTACCATTTCATGCTGTGAGTCTATGAGCAGGTAAGTGGGGGCCTGGTTTAGGAGCTCTATGGAGATGGTGGAAAGAGCAGACAGCCCACTCTGCTCCCTCTTACTCTCTTCATCACACGACTGCTCCACTTCTTTAACTTGCACCTCCCATAGCCTGATCTGACCCAGGGGGAACTAAGTAAAGACAGTATAGCATGCATGAGTTAATTTACACAAACACAAACTTAAGGGTAAATATGGTATGGCACCAGAGGGTAGGGTGTACCTTGTCCTCTTGACATCTGAAGTAGTAAAGTGTTTTCCCAATAAGTGCACACCACACCCGTTTAGAATAGCCATGCTTCACCTGAGCAAAGCACAAACAAGATAGTGTTCTCTTATACTGATATCACTTAACAGAAAATGCTTAACCCAAAATCCCTTGCTAGCACCTGGCCATGCTAGATTTGATTCATTGTAAATTAGCAATTTTTTAAACCGGACTGTTCTGTTACAGTAGCATTGTGTTAGCATCACAGCTGTTTTGTAACCCAGTGACAATAACTGGCTGCAAGAGGACACCAATGCTCAGAATGTAGGAGCCTTTTTGAATTCAGAACTGCCCTGCTAGATATACCATATGGACAAAAGTATTGGGATGCCCGACCGTTATACCAACCAAAACCTTTCATTCAAATACATAGACTTTAATATGGAGTTGGTCCCCTTTTGCAGCTAGAACAACTTCCACTCTTCTTTGAAAGGCTTTCCACAAGATTTGAGTTTCTGTAGGGATTTGTGTACACACGTTCTGTAGAGCATTTATGAGGTCAGACACTGATGTTGGATGAGAAGGCCTGGCTCACAATCGCCATTCCAGTTCATCCCAAAGGTGTTGGATGAGGTTGAGATCAGGGCTCTGTGTGGGCCAGTCAAGTTCTTCCACATCGAACTCATCCAACCTTGTCTTTATGGAGCTTGCTTTTTAGCAAACCATGATCTTGCCGTTTCTGAAATTCAGACTTGGTAAGCTTTATGAGGTTTTTCTTTATTGATATTAACATTGCTTCATGTGGTGAGATGTCAACAATAAAAGTCGTACTACTAATAATACCTAATACTGGAGACAATGTGCACCTGCATTCTGCACCTTCTGCAGGAGTGTTTTTCAGCATACAAGTACTTACAGTCTACAAAGTGATATTTTAAGTAGTACAGTAAATGACAGTAATTGTAGAACCTTCATCAGGTGCCCTCTCATGGCTGGTCGAACGTCAGGCTGGGTGAAGAGTGGACTGGCTGCTTTGACCCTCAGAACACACTGTAGGACCCTCAGCCACTCCTCAAGCAGGTTAGGAGAGTCTGCCTTCAGACTATATGCCCGCTTTCCCGTTACCACCTGAGCAGGACAAGCAAACAGGTAAACACACACACACACACACACACACACACACACACACACACACACACACACACACACACACACACAAATAAAACACTGCAAAGCACAGTATGACACTAAACAGCCCATTTTTATTGTGTTGGGACCAGATCTGTATTGTTCACCTCTACAGCCTTTACTCCTGTTCTTATCTCTCTATTAAATGTGCTATTTTAACATTCTTGAGCAGTAAACTGAGCAAAATATAGCTTGTTTATAGCTTGAGTCAGAAAGTTTTGCTGTTTTGGGCTTATTATTGTATTTGGCATGGCAAAATTAGTATCAAGGGACAAATTTCTCACAGATACTAACTGTATACCTGTATACTGGCCACCAAAAATAGACAAACACGCAGAGATTACCTGAAGCATTTGTTTGCCATCCCCACGGGCGATGGTGCTGGAAGCACTGAGCTCAATTTGACCTTGAGGTTTGCGGATTACATCACTCTACAAAAAAAGCAATGTAATAATAGAGAAATCACCAGATTTCTTTACACAATTACCACTATAGCAAGAGCCACTGGAAACATATGAACATAAACACTCCCTGTACTCCAGACACTGACCGGTGACTTGTAGTACAGCAGTTCTCCATCTTTCAGGACAAACCAGCGGCGCTTCCAGGTCTTCTTCCAGGTCTTCACCATCTTTAACAGGTACCCAGACTTTTCCATCGGCTCCTGGGCCACCACAACATTAGCTCTTGAATGATTGTGAGTAAATGTGTGTTGTATTGCAGTAAAAATATAACATGACTGTGTGTGCGTGCGCGTTTGTGCTTCGTACACTCTTGCCGCTGTCACTACCAGAGGAGCAGGTCTTTAGCAGTTTGTTCTCGGGCTCGGAGCACTCTGTATCAGTAGAGTAGGCATCTGGTGGGATGGCATAGTCACTCTCAGATGCCATTGAGGACAGAGACACAGCTGAGGTAACAAATTAGAGTGAAAACATTTAATGAAAAGTAGGAGGAGAGGACTGAGTTTGTTAGATAAGGCCTGACTGGTTTTATCACTACTGATGGGAATCACTACTCTCTGTATGTACATACATACATATATATGTATATAAATATATATTATATCCCTACATTAAAGAAACTACTACTATTCCTTATTGCTCAATTTTCTCAAGTTGCTTTTTTATTAACAACTAGCAAACATACTGTCAAAGGCAAAAGAAAGGCATTCTAAGACTTATAAAGGAAAGACCTCACATTGTTTATCTATATTAAAATGCATATGTTTACTTGGTTGTTTTATATGTATATTATTCAATAACAGAATTCTCAGTAACAGTTTATTTGATTTCAAGAAATATTTAATGGACTAACAGCCATATGTAACACCTCACAGTGTCAATCATACTGTTACTGCCTGCTTATTTCTGCCCATATTAAATGACACAGATTGCCAGACTCTGTAACTAAGTGAAGTGAATTCTGATAGGAAATAACTACAGACACCTTCATCACAAACTATTATTTAGGAATTTCTTTTTTAATTTACCAGTTTTTTTTTTAACAAATATGTTTACATAGTTATATATCCAGTTATATATATCCTTATTTTAAGGGATGCTCCAAAGATGCCAGGATTGTTCAGATGTGCTGTGACTTGTCTGATATGGAGACAGATGAGTCTGGCTAAGATAGTAATGATGACTCATACGTTTGAGAAGTTCTCTGAAAGTCTGTATTCAGCAATGATGTGATAAGTGAGTGAAGGGGGAGACCAAAGCCTTTCTTTGGAAGTCCAGAAAAATTCAGAGAAAATGGGTGAAACCTTTACTGCGAAACGTGCCTGTGTTCAGACAGAACATGATTTTTTTCCGTTTCTTTTAATATGTGTTTCCAACATTATAGTTATTGGGGATTTTTCTCCTTCAGTGCAGGATTGCATTAATCTTCATATTAAAGTAGTGGCCATTTTTCTACTGCTCTTATGATAAAATGTGTGTTAAGCAATGATTAAAAAAGCTTTAACTCAGGATGGTCAGGATTCTCCAAGAGAGGTCTTGCTATCTGTTAGGGTCTAAAGGGTTAACCTAAATCCTACTATTCCTATTAGTTTCTGAATCTTCATTGTTGTAAGGCTAATCAGTTAACATTAATATTTGGGTTAACATCTGTATTAGTATTTGTGGCATTAAAATCAAGTATAGAAGAAATGAGAGCAGTTAGACCTGTCGGTTAACATATACCTCTCTTGAGAGAGCGGGGGCTGTCATGGCTGCTGCCTTTGCCAGATATGGAGCCAGAGGTGTATGAGCCGCTCTCCTCTTCGCCGGAGTTTGAGAGACACTCCTCTGAACTCTCATCCTCCTCTGAGCTGGATGACTCTTCTGACATTTGACTACTGCTCAGCAATGTTGCCCTCTACAGGACACAACAAACAACCCTAATGCACCACACATCCTTACAAACTGTTTAATAGAACTGGTCTCTAAAATCTCCTCACCTACCCCTTTGATTGTGGTGTAGACAGGTGTGTTCATGTTCCAGTAGATAAGAGATGTGTAGAGCATGAAGGCTGGGTATGAGGATGGGTGGGAGGAGTCTGGATAAAGAGTACAGGACTGAGGTAAGAACAGATACACACACTGAGAGCTTAGACAGACCTCAGTGAAGACTGGTCAGACTTTAGAGATGTACTGTGTAATGCAGGCCTGGAGTGACAGCCATGTAACACAAAATGGACAGACAGTATTAAAAATAAAGCAAAGAGTGTTATTTATCAACAAGTATTGTTCATTAATGCGCAATGTGATGAGACACAGAGTACATACAGTGAGGAAAAATGTAAATACATTACAGTCAAAATATTTGGCTTCAAATCTTACCTTTATTTGCTACATCTGCACAAGATGTTTCAGACAACCGAATTCCAGATTTGGCCACTGCATATATTCTGCTCTCCTGAAAAGAAAGCAAAGGTTGGCTGGTTTGTCTTGCATCTGCACTGGTGTGATAAAAATGAATAATAGACAAAAAAAGTAACCAAGCTCAGGACTGTTGATGTCAAATGATTGTTATTAATGTTTTTAGTTATGTGATGTAAGTTGTATTTTAAAAATACATTAGCAAGCCTACTTAAGATGAACTTAAACTTCAGTTCTTCAGTCTAGTCACACAAATTCAGTGCCTTACCTTACAAATGCCTCTTTTAAACTATTTTTAACCATTTTTTCTCGTGCAATCTCAGGTTTTGCTTTTTGTACAGATTATTTTGAATGCTTTAGACAAGCCAAATCAACCCAGTTTTGGAAGGCAAATTATTTTCTCTTCCTTTATTATTTTTAATTTGTGTTGAAGTACACGATTACTACAGTAATAGTTAGATCCCGACCGATATTATCGGCCGATATTAGGCATTTTCCAAACTATCGGAATTGGCATTTATAATGGCCGATAAATGAATATTTCAAAAATAAAACAAAAACGGACAAAACACCCTTCAACCATGTCATGAGTGTTGGCGTTGTATAGTTTGTCCACCAGAGGGCACTCTACACCGTCCC
>JBBPDC010000149.1:9634382-9647977 GCA_037974485.1 Hemigrammopetersius urotaenia | reverse complement strand
AATTAATCGGTTATCGGCAAGTACGGACCAACCTAGCTATCGGTATCGGTAAAATTCAATATCGGTCGACCTCTACTCCTAACACTCTTTTTTCTTTTAACTGTTAGTGTATAGGACATCTTCAACTTTATACCTTCAATCTGGTTTAAAGTCCTGGATTTTTTCAGTTTTGGTAGTCAGTATAAAAGGTGGTGTAATTGATTGGCCACCAATAGATGTCAAAGTCATGGAGTGAGAACGAGAAAAAGTAACAGAACAGTCCATCAAAACAAGCTGCCGGTTATGGTTGACATTTTTAGCATATAGAGGAAGCATGGATTCAGTAACTTTATTCTGGCCATCAGTATTGTTGAACAGGAGTATCAATCCACTGACCCTATTGCAGAGAGATTGCAAACTCGATTCATGCCACAGTTCTGTGATCGGGAGTCCATAAGATCATTTTCTCCATGGGGTAAAAATCTAAAAAAAAAAAAAAACCACAAACAATAATCATCCCCCAACAGTAAATGAGTCTAGAAAACTGCAGTTGCATAAAATCAATCATTTAGTCTGACAAAACAATCCTAAATGTTCCATGCTTTCATTGTTTTTTCTGTGGACTTGACAGGTTTGGTGTGTTCAGTTGACAGTAACAAACAAGTGAACAGATGTGTGGTGTAAAAGGTTGTGGAACCTTTAAGTGGAAACCGTAACAATCAGCAAAGCTCTTGAAGTTTATGTTGTTGTGGGAAAAATTCCAAACTGAATCCATGGAGCAGACTGCAGTGAAAACACACAGGACTAAAGATGACTTGTGCCAGACATCTAATCACTCTTGCCTGTCGATCTGTTTATCAGGCTCAGAGGGCTTTGCTTTGGGAGAGTGTGTGACTGTTCCACATGCTCAAGCTGTTCTCTACTGCCTGGCCAGTAACTTCTTAGAAGTAAAACAGCTGGCCTGCACCCTGCTACAGAAACTGCCTACCGCAGCAGTGGGGCTACAGGTAGGGTGGATATGAAGAATTGTTTTTATCTATGCTTTTCAACAAGTGTATCACGATAAGGTATTATTATTAATACAAGGTGGTAAAGTATTAATACAAGGTGGTAATATGTTAGAAAGCGGGTATTTCATGCAGCTAATTGCAATATGACAAAGTAACAAAATGTGTCTTAAATAATGGTTGCCTTAATTTTCATACTTTTTTTTTTAAAGTATTTTTTTTAACAACCTTTGGATATGTTTTTACATGTGCCCACGGTTCAGGAACCAGAAAGACTTCTGTGCGTGCTCCAGGCTGCCCTCGACCTCAGCATCAGCACCAAGCCCTTTGACAGTGTCACTGCAGCTCACCTGCTGAATCTGCTTCTGCACCAAGAGGGACTCCAGCAGGCACTGCTTCACTGTACCCAGACGCAAAGCATCCCTTTACAGCTCCCAGGACTTGTCCAGTCCCAGGAATTGGAAGTCTCTATGCTGGAGAAGAATACACTGGCAGGTATGACCACATTTTACTAGCTGTCCTCCATATAGTGGGAAAACAATAGCTCAACATCATTATCTTGGTGCTAATCTAATCCTGATACTCCACAGTAAAGTCAAAAGTTAGTATTAATGCAGCCAAGGTTAATTCTGCTCTAAACAGGTGATAAGGCAAAAGCATATTCCATTTCCTTATTTGAAACCATAGCATGGTCTTAGTCTTTTTTTTTACTTACACAACAAAGATTTTATATTTCTAAATATACCTTTAACTTTAGACATTAGAAAAACTGTATTCTGTATTCAGTAAATTGTTAGAGATGTGTGATTCTGAAATATGGTTTGTGTTCGTGGCATGTTTTTATCAGTTGCCTGAGATTTTCCTGATCAAATCATATTTCCAGTGATCCTGGTCTTGATGACGCGTCTGAATGCTGAGGTTGTGCAGGCTGAGACATCTCTGCTGCAGGCTGCTGCCTCCAGTCCTCTTTATGGCAGAGCCCACTGTATTACTGCAGCACTGCAACAGCTCAATACTGGGTATAGTAACATAAAGAATCATGGAGACTCACAAATAATGCAAATACACATGCATGCATTAATTATGCTTACTCTGAACAAATTTTACATAGGTCTCTCCAGCTGCAAACTGAGTGGATGGATGTCGTGTCAGAACTAATTGCACTTTGCTATCGAATGTCTGATGTGGTGTCGCCTGTCGTCCAGAGTTCTTCCCCTGAAGGTCTCATCCCTATGGATGCTGATTCTGGTAAGAAACTTTTGAGCTGCTCTTGTCTCTGTCAGTGTCATTGTAGGTTATAGCAGTCTTGTTTGTTATATTTCTATACGTTTTTTGATTGATCTTAATCACCAGCTTTCTTAAGTTTAATGTGTTGTCATCTTGCCCTACACAGAAACATCAGCTGACCTGCAGAAGATTCTTCAGGAGATCCAGCCCCGTGACACCAATGACTTCTTCACCAGTGCCCGAGAACTGGACGCAACATCTGAGGAGCAGAAATGCACATCTCAGACCAACAGCGCTGGTAAAAGCCAACACCCTTCTCATCTCATCTGCTTCTGGGTGGCGGTAGCTCAGTAGGTAGGATACTTGCCTCTGGACCAAAAGGTCATGGGTTCAAATCCTACCTTCAGCACCACCACTGGGTTCCTGAGCAAGACCCTTAACCCTAAGTTGCTCCAGGGAGACTGTGCCCTGTAGTTCGGGAATGGAAGTCGCTTTGGATAAAAGCGTCTGATAAAATGCCGTAAATGTAAATGTAAATCTCCCTTGCTGACCTTACACATATTTTGATTCAGTTGTAACAGTCACATTCTGATCTGTATTTTTAAACTCCGAATCCAAATCAGTATGTCCAAACCAAGCCCAGTTACAATTCTCAAATGTTTAATTCAATTGTTAAGAGTTATCCTGCCTTTACAAGATAACTTGTAGTACTTGTTTTGTCCATTAGAGGTCATTATGTGATCACTCCAGACTCCAGTAAGATTTTACCCGTCATGGAAACATTCATTGATGTAGTGTAATGTACTGTGTAAACTTAGTTAAATGTCACAAAAATCAATACATTTATATTCAGTTATTAAGCCTCCAGCAGTGTAGCCCTGTCTATTCATCCACAAGTTAGTGTTTCAGCCTGGATTACTTTTAGAATAAAGCAAAATACTAGGCAGCCATTCAGAAGATGGGTCATTCACACATATATCTGTCTTAAATGTTAAAGAATAAAACCTGTTTAATTGTAAGAGCTTGGAAATGGCTGTAAAAATGAGGGTTGTGACTGTTTTTGGTACATTACCCCATATGAATGAGGGAAAATGTTAAAAAAAAAAAAGACCTTTTTTTTAAGGTTTGATATGGATAAATGCTTAATTTGTGCGTGTGCGCACGTACACATGTGTTGTGTAGGATCTGGAGGTGAGGCCTATCGGGTCACTGCGCAGATGGTCCTGGTGTGTTGCTGGAGGAGTATGAAAGAGGTGTCCATGCTTCTGGGAGAGCTTTGTCAGTGCATGCCCTTACACACAAATACCCATCAAGGCCTCATCACTGAGGAACAGGTCAGTAAAACATCACACACAAAAAACACGTCACTTCAAATAGTAAGAGAGCATAATGTTGGATCAACCCCAGACACTAGGTCATTGTTATATAATTATATGAGATACAGTATATTGGGGAATAGTACCTCATACCTCAACCAGAGAAATTTTCCAGTAACCTGATATTTTAGAGGTTGTTGGAGTAATATGGTGCTGCTTGGTAATGGCATATCCAGAGATCAGGGTAAGCCAATGACCGTCTGGGGAGAAACAATGAAGGGATTGTCAGAGGCTCAGTTGCAACGATTCTGAATTCAACCTGCTAACTTGCCAGTGCTACTACACCTATTTAATTACATATTTAATATTTCAGATGCCTATTTTTATTGTGTAAACCCTAAATATGCCCCAAATATGCTCCCAGGACACTTTAATTTTGTGTTAAACCCTTAAAGTAAATGTAAAGGTCAATAAATAATCAGAATCAGAAAACTATTGCATTGCATAAAAAACATTAGCGTTAGCTAATCATTAGCAGTGTGCTTTTTTTTTGCGGGGCAGTCATGTTACATGCTGCAGCAGGCTGCTTCTTCTTCTTTTTATGGCGGTTGACAACTTTTTCACTGTATTACCGCCACTGGCAGTAATAGAGTCCGCGTTTCAGAAAAATCTGTGTTAGACCGAATCCGCGAATGCTGATTCTTGTAAAACCGAGGGGTTGATTGCTCTGTCTTAAAGTGTTTTAAAATCCGCCCCCCCCCAAATTTTCAATAGTTATCTCAGTAAGCTGTGCCTTGTCTAAAAATGTGGGTAGAGAGAGTTATTTCAGTGTTTCTTTTGTATACAAGTCTGTGCACGCTGCAATGCTAACCGCTAATGCTAAAGGTTTTTAAGCAATACACTGGTTTTGTTTTATCCCAACCTTTAAACAGTGGTGAATAAGTGCATGCATGCTCCCTTACTTTTATTCTTTCTTAGACTAATATTAATTTGCGGGGTGAGTGGAGATCAGAGCCCATTTTTATTAAGAATCTCAGAGAACAGTGATCTAGGTTCAGGTCTCATCAGTCCATGCTTTCCTACTCTGTGTTAGATTAAAACTCAGACTAATCCCAGCATTCTTTCTCTAAGAAGTTTGACAAAAGTGGGCCCAGATAATCCTCTGCTAGTGAAACTGCAGTCATGAAGTTGTAAAAACATGAGAACCCTCATTCTGAGATGTTTGATAAATACCAGCACAGTGTACAGAGTGCTATTTACTGTCCGAGATGGTGTGAAACTGTGGGACTACATGCTGCGTCCACCTTCAATTAGCATCCATCCTCGTTAATGTAGGGCTTTGATTTGAACCCACCCCACTGTTTAACAGCCCCAACTGCCTTCCCGCTCCTGCATTTTTTCCAAATGGCTGTCCCTTCCCCCATTGGCCAGTCACTTCTTAAACATGATGAATTCTGAACTGTATTGGTTGACTGAATTTTATGTTTGAAAACTTTAACACTGTTTACATACATTCTGTGTCAACACACTGTGTCTCTTTTATTCCAAATAAGTAAAGAAATTTCACTTTTACATGGTATTGACTTCACTGGCTACTCAATTAGGAGTGAGTTCCTAAAACGATTGCTGGACCAATTACTTCTAGCAGGTGAATAGGCTGGCTTTTCCTTGTCATACTACTATAGCTCTGCTGTCATATTGCATACTAGATTGACTGGTGCTGGAGTTGTTTTACTGCCGTCTATGTTCACTTGGTCCAAGGTCTACACAATTGCCATTTGATTTATGCAGCTGACGACCTCATCATCTTGGTTCCTCGTTTGAATGTCATCCTTTCCTTTATTATTCTGACAAATAGCTTGAATTTCCACTTCTTTTTTCCCTGATTCCCAGATTAGTCTTGTAGGATGTCTTGGCAGAACGAAGCAAGTCATCAGAACTGTTACTTGATATGTGTGTGTAAGATTTACAGTGGGAGTTTGGATCAGCCTACAAAAAGCGATGGCGTACCATTCAATATAACATTAGGATTGCTTGTGTTGTAATACACCACTTGGACTTGGCGAATGACCTCATCGCTTCAGCAGATGTAGCGGAATTATTCAGTGATGTCACCGCTGTGGTTACGGCAGTATTTCTCTATGTTACGTAAATGGTGATCTAATGATGTCGACAGAATCCAAATGGCTCGAGTGTGTTTGTGTTTGCGGCGATTGCAGCTAAGCTCTGCTCCACGCCGCCTTGTACCACTGATGCTTTTTTTGCCAGGCTGCCCTTAGTTGAAAGGTCAATAAAGTGTGTGTGTTTATGACAGTGAAGGTCCTCTTCAGGAGGTTGTGTATGTGCCGTCAGTCTCCCGTGTCCTGTTATGGTGCGCTGTCACTGCAGCAACGCAGCAGATGTTTCCGTGCTGCCGAGACACCATGGCAACTGCAAACACAGTCGCATTAGTTTAGTTACATCGTGACTGTGTATCATTCCTCCTTTTTCATCGCCCTTGCTGGAGACAGAAGGAGAGAATAACCTGACCCTCCACTACATCTGGGTTACTCTACCACCATCTTGGTTCCATGAGGCATGGCCTGTTGTACGCCTCAAATAGACCACCAGTGAGGCAGCTTATGTGATCCTGACTTCTTTATGCGTTCCCTTGTGCATGTTTGCCTTGGATAACTTATCCGTGCTGGAGCTAAAAAAGAAAGGTCTATCTGGCTTTGCTGGGACTTTGTCTAAGTCAGGGTCTCTCTCAATTCTTCTTTGACAAAAACTAAAGGTTTTAGACACTGTTGTCTAAACTAGGGGGCGCTCATAGGCTTTCAAACCTTTCAAACTGGCTTTGAGGCGTGTCACTCTGTTTAAGGACAGTTGGCTTCGTTAATTTTGGCTGACATTGGTAGCTTTGGGAGCACGCAACTGATGTGACTAAAGATGGATGCTCAGTTCCTGGAAGTACTGAGCCCACAGGGCTTGGTTGCATCTCTAAACTGAAAACTCTGGCTTTGACTCACTGACCCCAGTCAACCTCAGACCTAACCTCAACCTACAAATAATCTCTGTGAAGCCACTTCTATGTTGCCAACTGTATATGTTTGTCCTTCGCTTGTTTTTGCACCATTGTTGAGGTGACTTGACAGTTTCTCCTTTAACTTTTTTGTGAGGTTTTGGGCTTGTGGGATTTGTATGACACTTGGAGTATGTGTGTATATGTGTCGCTCTGACACAGATTTATATTCTCACTGTACTGGCTTCCTCCAAGTGTTTGGAGATGGTAGACTCTATGGCGCTTGCATTTCTTCCTCTTCTCTCAATCTCTATTTAGCTAGCATTGCATAATCCCCTTAGGTCTGAGTCAATGGAATAAAAACAACGAGCAAACAACAGCATTAGCTGCTCAGGCGCTAAGTCTCTTAGCGGCCAGTCGCGGAGGAAAAGCCGCTATTTAGGTCACTGACCCCGACCGTGTAATTTGCCAGCTGTGGAAAAAGTTGGGAAATTTCTCTGTGCACGTGGAGCGAAGGAGGGGAAGACAGAAAAAGAAAAACGGCAGAACCAGCAAACAGGAAGCGTCAGACTAAATAAAGTCCCATTGGAGCTGAAGCGCTTTAACGGTTGTTTGGAGCACAACGTAAATAGCCTTTCCAGAGCCGACTCAGACCATAGGCTTTAACCACGATCTGCCCGCCTGGTTATGGGCAGGGGCTTCTCTCCTGGGTGATCTGTACGAGGTGGGCCAGGCAGGAGCGAACCTGAGGCATGCTTCCACCACCTTTCATTAACATGCAAAATCTGTAACAGCCTCCTTCCACTAGAAAATGTGGACATATTGGTGCAAATAAAACATATATTGATTGATTCATTGAAACTTGTCTGTCTGAGATCCTTTTGGGATGCGCTCCCTGTTTCACTCCCAGCAAAGGGGGTGTAGAAGTGTCACTTTGAGCTGCCATGTTGATGAAATCCTTCTCCTTTTCCTGCATATAAATCAACTTCTGTACTCCCTGTTCCCTGTAGCACTACAGTCATTTATCATTTCTACAGCTTTACCTCTGAGTGTATTCTAACAAGCCATTTGGAGATGAGCTTATTTGAACATATCTCTAGGCCACTTCATTTAGTTGGAGTTGAATGAGTCCTCTGAGACTTGTTGGTGACATTTCTTTGGTAATACACTATTCTGAAACAGTGATTTTGGCCAAATACACAATGAAGGTATGTTGTTTCAGCAGTAATTTGCATTGTATGTGTATTCAGATTTTTTTTTCTCTGTTTGAAGGTGGAAGGTGTGGGGCGGTACTTCAGGGAGCAGCTTCTTCAGTCTCGCCATAGGGGGGCTTTTGAATTGGCCTATGTGGGCTTTGTGAGGCTGACAGACATGCTGTGTAGGTGAGTCTGGTGCTGCATTATGCATGTGTATGGAAAGCTAAGGTTGACTGAACCAAATGTTACCCGCCTCCAAGAGCTTTTCATGTATAGTCTCCCACCCAGTGCAGTGATGATTAACCTGCGGGCTTCAGTATGAAGCTGCTCTGATCCCAGTGGCCTCTCTGTGTCAACTCGATAAGGAATGCTTCAACAGAACCCATGATGTTGTCTTTGGCAGCCACATGCATACCTGAAACATTCAGGCTCTCCTCTGTACACCCTAACGGCAGCTAGGCTGGAAGGCAGTTTTGGCCATGAAGTAGCCTCTCTCCCAAAGATCAGGAAGTCTGAAAAGCATCCACATCTGGAGAGCTGAGCTTTAATGGCCCCTGGAATTTGGCTCTGTGTGAAAGTTAAGGAAATTAGCTTTCTTGCTGCTGCTAATGTGACACGAATGGAACACTGGAGTGGTTGCCTCTGTCTCTGGAGAAGAGCAGACCACTAACACTTGGTCATTTCAGCCTTTTCTTCAACAACTTTCCTTTTCTCTACACACTATCCCTTATTCATTTATTTATTAATTATTTACTCTTTTGAAACAACATTGCACACACTCCTAAAAAGGCTGCTGACACTGTTTGGATATATGACTCTAACATTTTGATTACGTTTTTCAGACTTTAAAATGGTTCTTTACACTCACACGTCTTTCACAAAAGTGAATGAACCGCATACCGACAAGCTCTTTACTTTTCTAACTTTCTTCACATTAATCACTTGCATTCTCTCACAAGACACATGCTTCTGTTCTGTCACATTACAGATAAGCTAATTGAGCACTGGGTGGCAGTCAGTTGTTTAACATTAACAGGAACCGCTCGCTATTTTACACACGACACAAGTTAAAAGTTGTATTAGGCTTTTGAAAAAATGAACCACGACTTGAAAGAACCCGTGGTTTGAAAGAACCAAATGTGTTTCTTTTATGGCAGTACTGGATTAGATGGTTATCGTTCCCTCCACAAGACAGTGGGACCAGTTACGTTTCCTGTGACTCAAGCATTTTTGAAAAAGAAAGTTTCTCATTGGCACAAGGCCCAATGAAGAGACACAAATACACAGACAGCTATTAGACTGTGAGGTTATCATACAGTCAGGGCGTGTAATCCTTGAGTGAAAGATTTGTGTGTGTGTGCGTTTGGCGTGGTGTCTGGTATGCCGCATGGCCTGCGTGTTTGTGGCGGTGGGGGATGGCTTGAATGGCGACCAAGAGGTGTTGCTGGCTGTGTGTGCAGAGTGAGCACGTCCGTGTGTGAACACACACACCGACTGGCGTGCCCCAAGTGCCTTATGAGGTGTTGATTGTGGGGTGTTTAACTGCTGCTTTTTGAAGGTTGCCTTTGTGTTTAGGGTGGTATGTTCCAGAGTGAGCTCTGCATGTGTGTGTCCGCATGTGTGTGTGCGTGCATGCATGCTTGGTGGTTTGTGTGGATTGTTTGATCTGGACTGTTTGGTCCAGTGCTCCTTGTGTAACAGCCACACTTTTTCATAACAGGAGGCCTGCATTCCTCACTGCTCTCGCTGCCCGCGCAAGGGCTGTGCACACACGCTTGGGCAGCTGCGGTGTGTGGGTGTGAGAGTGTGTCTCATTGTTTTCAAGAGAATGATTTTATGCATGTATGTTTTAAAGAGCCCATATCATAGAAACCCTAAATTTAATGGCTGAGGGAAAGTAAGTTCAAACCTACTGTCCTGCTGCTAGTACATTTATAGGAACTGAAGTGCACCACAAGAAGGAATTTGCTGTCGCAAATAAGATGATGCTTGTAGTAGGTGTAATTCATCAGTTTCAGATAATTAGTTATTAAAACATAAAAATCAGACAGTTTATGCCGCCATATTTTCTTAAATAAAATATAATAAAAATGTAATTTTCTGTGTGTTAAGCCACGGTCACTACCCCAGCACGATCCCTTGCACCCAAATATATTTTAGCCTTTTGCATCACAAACAGAAGTCTTCCTATGTCAAATTAAGCTCAGCTTTATGTATATTTGCTCGTTTAACCTAAATGTCACTTTGTTCCAGGAACATTTCACAGCATGTCTTGTTTACTAAATAGTATTCAGTTTAGATGTTTCACTGTCGAGGTTGTAGACCTACTGTCACACTCTGACCAAATAAACTGCAGCTCAAAGATGACCTCTGATCCTATTTTCTAATGTAAGTTCTCTGACATATTCATTTTCTGTTTTTCTATGTGTAAAAATCAGGAAGTTGTTAGCTGCAGTGTAATAATGTGATTTGGCAACTGTTGCGCAACAGTATTAAATCTGTTGTGGAAAAAACGAGCTACGCAAATAGGTGCAATTCCTCTTAACCAATCAGACTCTGCCTTTGAAACAAACTCTTGTATAATCAGATATGACATTTTGTTCAGTGCTGAATATGGTTACATGTTGTCCTGTTCCTGGTTGTAGGGAAACAAAGGCATCATTGCAAAAGCATCTCAACACCTGAACAGCACTGATGTACGTCGCTCTGATGTACGTCGCTCTGGATAAGAGCGTCTGCTAAATGCCGTAAATGTAAATGTACGTAAATGTAAATGACTGAGTTTTATTTTTGTGTGAGTGTGAATTTACATAAACCTTACATAAACCCTAAAGGCATGATGATAAAAATTCTGTGTTAAAAGGTTAGCTTGTCAGTGCATAAAACCACACAAATGGTACAATAAGACCTGTATTGTAATATACAAGATAATTCACTTCAGGGGCAATGTAAAATATGGTATCTTTAAACCATAGCATTGAATATAAAGGTCTAGATCAATTCTTTATCAGTTAGTTTTCTTACTCTTGAAGTAGCCTTTTCACACCTGCATCCACACCTGATCTATACCTCACATCACTGAGGAAGTGTAAAAAGTGTCTCTCTCTAGCTTATATTGCTCCATCACTTTAATGTCCTGTGCTTATTAGGGCATGAGCCTCGTTCTAACTACCACTCTATTATGTCTGAAAGTGGCTTAGAGCCCCCAGCATGTTGGATTAAACTCTTAGGCTTGGGACAACAATAGGCTTGGTGTTTTTAGGCCTCTGTGAAGTGTAATTGTGTTTTATAGTGTGTGAGCGCGCCTCTGGCAGAAAGTTTTTTTTCTCATTTGACCTCACTTTATATTGGGTATTTTCCCTGGTCATGCATGTCCGTAGAAACTGGATGCAATTCATTTGAGATTAATGTTCTTGAAGGAGAACATACTGGATTCACTTTTATGTCCGGTAGCTTTTCTTTAGGGTGGGAAAGATTTGGTTTTGTATGCTTCATTGGTGCAGTAATGGTTGAAGTGCTTAACTTCTGTTTTCCTGTTACACCTGATTAACTTGTGCCCTCTTTGTGTGTATGTGTGTCTTAGGAGTGGTAGTGCCACTCTACAGCAGCTGCCAGCCCAGTGGTTAAAGGAGGTTCTAGACGAGGTTAAATGCAGCGACCCCTCATCAAAACTCTGTGCCACACGCCGCAGTGCTGGAATCCCCTTCTACATCCAGGTCACTATAGTTCCTCCAGCTCTTTGTGTGTGTGTGTTTGAGGGTGGGGGGGTTAAGGGGCCATCTCATGCAAATAAAGTTTTGACCAAATACTCTGGATCTGATATTGGAGCTCAAAATGACAAATTTAATCCGAACCTTTCGTTAACTTCAGAACAATGGCTAGCTCAGTATTATACAATTCTTTTAACTTAAAAGGGCTTATACGGTGTTAGAGTGTACTTTTAGGAATAATCATAGAAAGCTCCCTTTAAAGCTTAGTAGTTTATAAGGGGGTGAAATACTGGTTATCACTATCAGCCTATGAAGTTTCAGTATTAATAAAAAATGATTCAGAGTTCCTCTCCTACAATACTTTACTGAGGACTCCAGTTCCCATAATCCTGTGACCTAGTGCTGCTTCTATTACGAAGCGGCGTGGATATCTGTCACTGATTTCATTTAGCTTTTGTTATTAAATTCTCCCTTCCGGAGGGCCCACTGACAAATGGGAATACTTGATCACTGTAAAAACTAATAAATGTTTGGATGAGTGAGAGAGGGGAAGATTTAAAATTCAGGGGAGGCAAAGAGAGAGTGAGAGAGGATGAATAAACTCAACACCTTGGCAGGAGCGTGCATTCTTGCGGTATGTTCTGGAAAAGGCTGGCGTGGCGAGGTCACACCCTGCGGCTTGCCGTGCAGTGGGACACAGTGGAATGATCCTGAACTCACAGGCTGAATGCAATTGTGCTTTCTCCACTCCCTCTGTCCCCTTAGAGAGGCTCATGAGAATTACTTTTAAGCTCCATAACGGGACTCAAGAACTCTGAGCAACCTTCTCCATGGCATTGGAATTTGAGGAGATGTCAGTGTCCACCACCCTCCCTACTGTAATGAACTGAATCTGCATTCAAAACATGAGGTGTGGTCTTTAAAGGGGCTTCCCCTGAGGGCCAAGAGGGAGTGGAGATGGGAGAAAATGAGGACACTTAAGTTCCATTCATACTCTGTGTCTCCATAAATACACACATTCTCAACTTAGTTACAGTACACTGGTATGAATCACTCCATAGCAGTATATGTAAAGCTGTGTTGGCACTAAGTGATGTGCTGTATATCGTAGACACAGCATAACTATACAGCTATGGAAATGTTCTGTAAGTTTGTTGTCCTCCTTTTTCTAGGCTTTGCTGTCCTCTGAACCAAAATCGTCCAGTTGTAGTTTGCTGAAAATGAGCATGAGGGAGTTGACTGTTCTGGCCATGCCGAATCATGATGGAGCTACTGAACAGAGCACTGTACCACAGGTTTTACATGCACATACACTACTTAGGCATGTTTGTGTGTGTGCTCATGTGTGTACATGTGTGCGTGCGTATACACCCACCCACTCAAATGTTAGGAGTCAGTTGCCACATTAACAGTTGTTTCACTCAGTAATAGCACTTTTAAGCGGTATAGTTAAACCTGACACTAGTATGTATTTAAAAGTCTTTAGGACAAATATACATTCATGTTATTTGAGTCATTTCTTAATTGTAATTAATTTCAATATTTTATTTCTTTTGAAATTTTAGACATGGTAGATTTTTGTTAGTTATTATGAAATCATATAGGCCTACAGCTGTGTTCATAATTCCTGGCACATGTATGTTTTACAGCTCGCCACAGATTGTTTGAAACTTGTATAAAGCACAAGCATTATAATATAATTCTTTTAAGAATATAGTCTTTACAACATGTATATATGTGTCTGCAGGTCCATGCACTGAACATCCTCAGGGCTTTGTTTCGTGACACACGATTGGGGGAAAACATCATGCCCTTTGTGTCGGAAGGCATGAAGGCTGCAGTTCTCGGCTTTACCTCTCCTGTCTGGGCTGTGAGTTCTTGTTGATGTTGTTTTATTGTTGTTGCTCCTCATAGTCACTATCATTACATTTATATCATGGAAACTATTTACAGTAATGTATCCCAGTACTACCTAATTACAAAAACGATGTCCAATAATATCACATTTTAACACAACACAAGTACGCTCCATCCCTCTCCCTTTATTACTTTTGTAATCTATTAGTGAATTTGCTTTTGTTGACAAGTACACACACACACACACACACACACACACACACACACACACACACACACACACACACACACACACACACACA
>JBBPDC010000149.1:9619963-9630345 GCA_037974485.1 Hemigrammopetersius urotaenia | reverse complement strand
GTGTGTGTGTGTGTGTGTGTGTGTGTGTGTGTGTGTGTGTGTGTGTGTGTGTGTGTGTGTGTGTGTGAGAGAGAGATTGTAAGAGAATGTAGTGTTTCTGCATGTGTGCTCTGTTGTCTTTGTCTTGTTTTTGCTTTTATTTTTATTGTGTGTGTGTGTGAGAGAGAGAGAGAAAGTGAGTGTTAAGATCACTCACTGGTGTATTCTGGTCGAAGTAAATATAGTCTGACAGGCCGTCCACTCTCATTTCTGGCAGCCCTTGGTATTTAAATTTCTCTCTCTCTTTCTCCCCCCTCTCTCACTCTTTTTCTCTTGCTTTTCTGCTTCCTGCTCTCTTTTTCTCTCTCTCTCTCTCTCTCTCTCTCTCTTCTTTCTCTCTCTCTCTCTCTCTCTCTCTTCTTCTCTCTCTCTCTCTCTCTCTCTCTCTCTCTCTTTGTGCATTCTTCTGTGGGCTAAATCTTTTTGCACCCCATAGTTGACATGCATCATAGGTCCCTGTGTCCTGTCAACTACACACACACTCCCACAGCAATTCGGAGGAGCACTGCAGAGAGACCTCCCCAATAACGTTAACAGGAAAAAACTTTGTGTTGCACTTGTTTATATTTATTTATAATTATTATGTTTGTGTCCATACGTGAGTTTTTGTGCACTACTCCCTTCTACATGTAGTCAGAAAGCATTTTATGTTTCTTATTAACTCAGAATTGTGATGACCACAGTCAGCAGTTTGGTTCCTCCCTTGTAGTTCGTGTTTGGCTTTGGATTCAGTTTGGATTACTCAAGAATTCGGTTTCATGATTAAAGAGTTCAGCCACAGTGTCTTTTGATGTGTTTCAAATTTAAGTTCAACGGTTGGACAAAATGAAAGTCAGCATGCCCTTATCAAACAACCATGATTTTATTGGTGAACAACATTAGTTCTGTCGACATGTTGAACAGGCCAGAAAATCACTGAGATTCTGAGAGTCTGAATTGTGGCAAGGCACAGATCTGGCCATGGTTACAAAAGAATATTTGCTGCACTTAAGGTTCCTAAGAGCACAGTGGCCTCCATAATCCTTAGAAGGAAGACTTTAGGGACGACCAGAACCCTTTCTAGAGGTGGCCGATCGGCCAAACTGAGCTATCGGGGGAGAAGAGCCTTGGTGAGAGAGGTAAAGAAGAACCCAAAGATCGCTGTTGCTGAGCTCCAGAGATGGAGTCGAGAGATTGGAGAAAGTTGTAGAAAGTCAATCATCACTGCAGCCCTCCACCAGTTGGGGCTTTATGGCAGAGTGGCCAGACGGAAGCTTCTCCTCAGTGCAGGACACATGAAAGCCTGCATGGAGTTTGCTAAAAGACACCTGAAAGACTCCAAGATGGCGAGAAATAATATTTTCTGGTCTGATGAGACCAAGATAGAACTTTTTCGCCTGAATTCTAAGTGGTATGTGTGGAGAAAACCAGGCACTGCTCATCACCTGTCAGATACAGTCCCAACAGTGAAGCATGGTGGTGGCAGCATCATGCTGTGGGGGTGTTTTGCAGCTGCAGGGACAGGATGACTGGTTGCAATCAAGGGAAAGATGAATGTAGCAAGTACAGGCATAAGCTGAACGAAAACCTTCTCCAGAGTGCTCAGGACCTCAGACTGGGTCGAAGGTTTACCTTCCAACAAGACAGTGACCCTAAGCACACAGCTAAAATAACAAAGGAGTGGCTTCGCAACAACTCTGTGACTGTTCTTGAATGGCCCAGCCAGAGATCTGCAAGGAGGAAAGGCAGAGGATCCCCAAATCCAGGTGTGAAAAACTTGGTGCATCTTTCCCAAAAAGACTCATGGCTATATTAGATCAAAAGGGTGCTTCTACTAAATACTGAACAAAGAGTCTGAATATTTAGGACCATCTGATATTTCAGTTTTTCTTTTTTAATAAATCTGCACAAATGTCAACAATTCTAGGTTTTTCTGTCAATATGGGGTGCTGTGTGTACATTAATTAGGGGAAAAAATGAACTTTAGCAAATAGCTGCAATAAAACAAAGAGTGAAAAAGGGGGTCTGAATACTTTACATACCCACTGTATCTTTAGGTAAATTCTAGTACATAGAATAAAAAGGCTTGGAAATGGCAAATACTGAATTAAATAAAAACTAACAGTTTTTTCTCTTTTACAGAACTAATGAAAATGTTGGCACATGGTTGGGTCTCTAGTTGTATAATTTCTTAACCCGTTCAAGTAATGGTGTTGGATATAGTGATAAAAAATCAATATAAATATTTTTACAATATTGCCTTTCAGACCCCTTTCTGATTCCTACCTGAACCTATAGGTTCCAATTTACTGCATTTTACACTCAGTAAAATTGGAGCCTTTTAGAAAGTACAAGAAACACACTAAGCACACCAAGACAAAAATATCTGTCCTGCTTTGGGATAGATGGTGCCACTGATTTTTGAAGTTTACATTTCATTTTATGCCAAGAATGCATCAAAAAGAGACCACCACCACCTATCAAACTCAGTTCCTGAGGTGCTAGACATGCTAAGAAGTTCCCCTACAGGTTTGTAAGTTATTCGGAACTTAACCTGCTACTTTTGAATTTCTTCTCAACCTTTTTTTATGAAGATCTTTATGAAAATTAGTATGTTTAGGCTGCTATACCCATGACTGCTGCTGACTTACTGTGCATTAATAGGTCAAAACTTTCTTTTTGTGGTTATGACACACTTTCAGTAGCTTTAGGCTATTATGCAAAATCAGTGAACAAGCTGTATTAGACGTTGTGCTTACGTTTGAGGGCAGCCTGTACTGTCTACATGTGCGACACTAAAGCACAGTGTGTTGGACAAGCAAATTCACCAGATAAGCAAATGTTGTGTGCTCTAATGTGTGGTATGTGTTCTTGGCACACCGTGATCTGTGTTGTCTCCACTCAACCACTGTGCCTTTGGGCAGGAGGGTGTGTGAGTGTGTGTAGCCATGACAAATGTTTTCTGTATTTGGGGCAGTTGCAGCATCCTGAGTGCATGTTATGGAGAGGACAGTTGCATTGCATGAGTGTGTGTTAGGTCAAGCATGGACTGGATTTTCTGCAGGTGTTAACACTTGTGCACCTTTTTGTACTGTCATGAAATGTCTAGGTTTCAGCATAATTGGGTCCTAGGATCTGATATTGATCTGATGTAAATTATAGACTATTTAACTAACAGCAGTGCCATGTCTTTATTGACAGATAATTGAACAATTTAGCCCATATGATAGAAAACTACATTTCCCTTCCTTTTTGTTTATGAAGCATGTAGACACTTTACATCCCTGAATATATCTTTCCCTCCACAATCCAAATGTTCCATGTATGGAAATGAAGCAGCAAAAACAAGCTTTGAATTTTTGAATTTGCTGTTTGTGATGTGATAAACACCCACACGCGCATGCAGTAGTATGCAAAAGTCTTAGGCAGCTAGGTAAATGGTTTTAATTCATTTATTTGTGCAGCAATTGAGTTGTAGGAAGAATTTTTTGTAATAATAAACAATAAAACAGGTTTGGTTCCAGAGTTCCTGTTGATGCTCCCAGTCATCACACTAGTTTCCCAGCCAGCATTCCTGATTTCGTTTAATAAACAATTAATTGGTCAAACCAGGTACTGATGGAAAACTACAAATAAATTTGTCAAATAGTCATCAAATGGTTTAATGGAACTTCTTATACAGCAAAAATGCTTTGGCACAGTACTGTAGAACTGTCTACTACGTTTACAGCTGGTTAGCTGTATATTCACATGATAGTTATATGTACTGCTTTTTGAATAATATTTTGTTTGGAAGGAGTGCATCCTGAAATCCAGATTATTTCAAATCATTCACAAATGTTTTCTGACAACTCAATTTATCATTGATTATCTTATTGTGCTTTTGGGACATTGTCAGTGTGTGCGTGTTTCGTGTTGTAGCAATTGCTGAGGGTGGTAGACAGAGTTAACCCACCTTGTTACGGCGCCCTGGCCTTAACTCAGTCCAGGCCATGTGTATATAGTGTCGCCAAAGGATGTGGAGCATGGACGTGTGTTTATATGCATTTATGTGCATGTGGCTTTCTTTCAAGAAGAGTTTGTCACAGCTAAAGCATGTGTGTGAAATTCAGGTTTGACTGTAGTTAAACTGGCCTCCAGTTTTGGGCAGAGCCGAAAAAAAAAAAAAACTTCATTGGATGGGTTTCACTTTCTCTTGGTTCTTCAAAACATGTTGGCTGTGTTAAAAGCAGGAAGTGTATGCATGCTGTTCACAGGCGTGCTGTCACGCGTGGCCTTACGTTGCTTCCAGTGGTGTTTCCCAGGGTGCATTTCAGCTGGGGCACGGCAGGAATAAAGGGCCATTTATATCCGCGCTGTGTTCCTGCAGTGCACCATCACAACCAGAGAGCTCTAATGAGAGCTTTATAGAGCTGTAAAGGGCTCTGCCTTTAGGAAGTGGTTTACAAACCAGACCTTTTAAAAGTTTTCAGACACACACAAACACAGACATGTACATACATAGATACATAGATACATACACACATACACACACTCGCCTGCACGCTTCCTCGATCTTTCTTAACTGCAGTCTACACGCTGCCTTGTTTCCTTTAGACCTCAGGTGAACTTTGAAGGATGGGAACTTTTCCACCTTTTCACAATGCCTTGTTCAGTTTGCCCTATTCATCATGGTGTTTCCTGAAATAAAAACCTTCCTTTAGACCTCATTTTCTCTCCTTCTTGCTCTTTCTCTGTCTCAGGATGACAGGCCGTGAGTTCTTCACTCGTTTTCCAGCCCTCTATCCTTTCCTCCTCAGCCAGCTTGAAGAAGCAGCAAGTTCAGTTGACAGGTGAGAAGATATAGAATCTTACTTGGAATATTTTGAGTGTCTGTTTGTTTTTGTACATTTTCTCAAAAATCTTAAGACTTCCTGGAAAAAACTAACAATCTCAGGGCCAACAAAATGGTAACAAGGTGTACAAAAGCTATGTATTTCAGGGCTGTATTGATTATTTTTTGAAGTGTAAGGCCTAAACTTTCAGGAGCTTAAACTTTTGCAGTCAGTTTGAAACATAGTTTTTTGTACATAAAGTTAAGTTGCGCACATACACACGTATAGAAGCTGTTAAAGAATTTAATAAAAGAAAACTTGGATTGGGTGTTCTGTAGGGCATCTTGTCTTCCAGTGTTTCATCTATGGCTTGAATGTACCAGCAAAACGTAACCTTGCTGGCTTGGTCTTGAAACATCCCAGGGAATATGTATATATGTGTACATGTTAAATTCAGCAGATAAACAGTAATTGTATAAAAAAAGTTCTTGGTCTCTGTGGGTAATGTGTTTTAATTTTCACTACAACAAATAAGCAAAACATGTCGTTTGACTGGGGCACCCAAAGTTTGCACACATACATTTGCCACATGAGCCTTTCTTTGCCTTTCTGTGCATTTCGTTGTTTAAGAATTAAGAGGGCTCTTCAGGTCACCAGTCGGAAATCGGATCCAGAGGTAAACAACAAGCTTTCCTCTTCTCACCCTCCTCTGTTTGCTCTTGGGCTTTTTAAATTAAGCTTTAAGTGCCTTATCAAGCCTCTTTAGGCCTATTAAACATGGCTGGCCACAGTGATGGACAGCTTCCTACTTCAGATTATCATGATAAGAGGACTGTGTGTGGGAGCTGAGGCCACATTGGATCCAACTCTACCTCGCCCACTCTGAAATACTTTATCTCCATCCCTTCCCCCCCATGTAATTCCTCCACATATATCGAAACGCCTTCCAAATAACCCTGACGATGTGAAACAGGCTCTTGAGTCAATATTATCTTAATATGTATTAGATTATTTGAACACGTTTGCAGTCTGGCTCTCTCTGCCTCTTGCCGAAAGCACTGTGACACTTTCCCACAGTTCAGAGCAGGCGATCTCCCCCACCAAGCCAATAATGCTCTATAGCACTCATATTTAATAACACCAGCAAATCACTTCGTTTATGAAAAAAGGATGGAAAGGGAGAGCGAAGGAACTTAAAAAGTCATCAGGGTCCCCAAGCCACCCACTTCAACCAAGCTGGAGAGGGAGCTTGTGGGATGGCTGTGGTGGAAGTGTGGATAACGTAAATTCCGAAATGCACTTTTTGATTGTTACTTGGATGTTCAACTTTTTCTCCCTCTTGGATGTTTCTGCAAGAGAACATTTGTCTCTGGATGATTGCTCCAAGCGCACATACCTCCAACATGTAAACTATTCCTGATGTGATTATGATTTCATAAGCATCGTGACTGCTAATGAAATGAAGCTCATGAGTGATTGGTTTGGAGCAGTTGCGTGATGTTTTGTAGTGTCTGAGAAGCTTTTCCATGGGAAATGAACGCTGGGAATACGCTTGGCATCGCATCAAGCAGGGAGATGAAGAGTCCACTGGGTGCAGTTTAGGGAGAGCAGCTCTAATAGTACGTGTTCTGTTTGCTTCAACTCACTTCTCTCATCCTTTCTTCCAGTCCCCCACCTCTGTCTCTTTTTCACCATTTTCTCTTTCTGATTCTCTTCCCCTCTCTTCTGTATTCTTTCTTTTATTAAACTCTTTTCTTCCTTTTTCTTTCTTTCGTTTGCTTTCTTTTTTCTTTCTGTTGCTTTCTATTTCTTGCTTTGTTTCTTTTTTTTGCTTTCTCTTTCTGTCTGTCTTTCTTTTTCTTTGTCTTTCTTTCTTTTCTTTCTTTCTTTCTTTACTTTAGTATGTATGTGAAAGACGGAGTGTGAGTGATCTGTGGTCACTTAAATAGTTTCTGTACTGTGGGCCTTGATGGTGTGTGAGCTGTGATAGATGGCAGCTGACCTAGCATTGTACTAACAGCCCCAGCTGGCTGTGTGGTAGCCATGGCAACACTGTGGAAAACCCATGGCTCATAGAGTAAAGTAGAGTTTTGGCTCTTGTCTGAGAGAGGTAGCTCAAGTGAGAGTGAGGGCATGTGTGGTAAGGAAGACAAGAGGGAGGACACGGATAAATGGAGAGGATGCATGTGCTAGCCAGGGGGTGTGCGCGTGTGTGTGTGTGTTTGTGTGAATGAATGATGTGATTATTACAGTATGACATCGCCAGTACTTTCAAATGTTTGCTCTGGCTCGGATATTCTCTTTCCACTGAGTCTTTAAGGGGAGAGAAGAGGGAGGGAAGGGGAGAGAGAAAGATGGAAGAGAGAAGCACCTTCTCCTGTTCTTGACTACATTTGGCTACTTCATCTTCAGCCTAGGCCTCCTGCTGTATGCCTTGAAAACAGATCTGCCCACCGTTTCTGTTAACACAGAAAATGCCTGCACCAATTTATCTCTCTCTCTGTCTCTCTTTTTGTGTCTCTGTCTCTCTGTCTCTCTCTCAGTAACTCTGGCCAGGTTAAGCTGCACCCCAGTCTGTTCCTGCTGTTGCTGGTGCTGGGACGTCTCTACCCATCACCGATGGATGGATCCTCCTCCTCTCTTGGCCTGGCCCCTTTCATGCCCTTCATTATCAGGTTAGAATAAACCTAGAAGTTGCATGTGTATATACAGTGACGTCTAAAAGCCTGAAACCACACAGAAAACCTGGGATTTCTTTTTAACCTGGAAATAAACAAGAACGTTTTACATTTAGGATATAATAATATTGGTATATTTTAATTCTGCACTGCTTAATTTATTCCAAATATAGCAAATGTGTGACTTTGTGTTGTGACCGCCATACAAAAAAAAAGCTAAAGAAACAAATGTCCCCACACACATGCACAAACACACACACACAAACACATTGTGTACAAATTTTGTTATTATAATCTCCTGTAGTGGCAACTGATGTCCATTCATGTCTTTTAAAGACACAGTTAGCTAAACACGTACAGTACATAGTCTCTTCAGTACTGAAAGACTGTGAAAAGCAAAACCTGTTCCACTCCCAGCCTAATAAACTTACTTCGAATAAATATTTATTGGTCTAAACATCATCACGCAGAAGATACAGGACATTCCAACGGGAGAATGAGCGCCCACGCAGCTCCTGTTTGCGCATTTCTTACATTGTCCTGCCGGAAAGTAGGCAAAATATTTTTGGAATGTGTTCTGTGAGCACCTGTGGTGGCCTCCAAAAAACAGCTTTAAGCTTGTGCGCACATAAACACCCCAGGCGTATCTCTTGGAACATACAGTACCTCCTGATGGAGCGAAATAGATATGTTTAGATTTTCAGGGAACGGGACATAGTGTGGGTTTGGAAAACTACTGCTGCTACTGTGCAAGGACTGCGGCTGAGACAATGTTTCTGTCATAAATGCAAACATTTGTTCTGTATAATGGTGCACTTTACAGTCATATCACATACTTAAAGATGTTTTTGGCAAGAAAAATGCTTCTAACTTGGTGCACTTGTGCTAGCAGCACATCTGATTTCCCGCAGCTGGCAGATGATGATCTGAAAACGGTCAGGCTGAGTCGCGAGATCAGGAAGATTACATAGTATTGGCCCTAGTGATAAAGCTCTTTGGTTATTGCAACATTCTGCTAATAACACAAATTACAACACTCTAATATATCCCTCTCGATATGGATGCTAACTTGGGAGAAGTATTAAAGGGCAAAATCCAATGATTTATTGAATTTTAATCATACTGAAGTAAAAGTCAAATTGAAGCAGCTCCCTGTTGCATTATTGAACGTTCTGTGAAACTTTAGCTATGGCAAGTTGCTTGCTTTCACAATTCTGCATGCAGTGCATCTTTCCCCTAATACCCCTCATGAGCTTTAAGACTGTCTTCAGTCAAGTGTGATTTAGTTTTTGTCATTTGCTAATGAGGGGCTTCTAAACTACAAGAATGTATCACAATGACAGCATGATCATAGTAGGGACAGATCATATATACCGTTTTTCGCAAGGGTTATGTTTCAGGAGTACCCGGGGATAGTGAAAAAATGCAGGCATTTTACCATTTCAAGATGCACTTTCTGTATTAATACAGTTATATTGTATTTATACAGTTACATTTTCTACATACACAAGACCCATTACTGTGCAATATTCATGCTGTCTAATCAGCACCTTGATATGCCACACCCGTGAGGTGGGATGGATTATCTTGGCAAAGGAGAGGTGCTCACTAACACAGATTTAGACTTTTGTGAACAATACGGCTCTTTTGTATATGTAAACCTTTGAGTTCAGCTCATGAAAAATCGGAGCAAAAACAAAAGTGTTGCGTTTAAAGTTTTGGTCAGTATATGAATATATTGCTTTATTGCTGCAAAATTGTGAGGGGTTACTGTACATCGATTTAAAACACAGTTAAACTGTATAATTCAGATTGATAAACGTCTATTTGTGTCAGTGTTTTTACCTGCTGTAAGTGCAATTTCCCTGGCTAAACATGTTGGACATGGAAAAGTTTTTCTCATTACCGTGATGTGCCATACTTTCAGAGACACACATGCATAGTCAAATGAGAGATCTACATTTCTGCTGGGACTCTAATTATATTGTGGAATAACCCAGGTCCTCTTCGCTGAGGAAGCATATGTGCATGCTGTGGATTTACCTTTTGCGTTTATGAATTTTGGGGTCTTTTTCAAGCTAGAGCAAGTTGTACTTGGTCTAGTTTGTGTACATGTGCTGGTATCTGTATGTTCTTTTGTGTAGTTGTTTGATGGAAGCTGTTTGTGTATGTCTGTGTTGGTGCCTGGAACGGTGTGGGGATGCAAGGGAGAGAGATCAGGCCAAGGTCTTGTGCTGGAATGCAGATAACATGGAGCAGAGAGGATCAGAGAAGTTCATGGTAATAGAGTCCATTGGCATGCAAGGAAAACCAGGCGCAAAGCCAGTGTCCAGATTATCAGTAGCATAAAATCCCATATGTAGGAAATGTATATCTGAAAGCAATATGTTTATTTTTCTTTCCTCATCTGATATGGTCTTTGGAATACTGGCATTGCTTAAGACTGTTTGTTGATTGGAGTGAGGGTTCGGGGTTTCGATCTTTCAAAAAGTGGTTGGGAGGAAATTACCATAAAATAAAAGATCTATACTAGGGCTGTAAAGCGATTAATTAAAATTAACTAGTTAATCACAAATCTGGAAAAAATTAATCACGATTAATTGCAATTCTATATCAACCCAATATATAATATATAATGAACACACTAAGTCATCAGTTTTATAAAGAAGGCCTTGTTTATTTTTTCCCAACTCTGTCACACTTTTAAAAGCTGTGAGATCTTTTAAAAACTTACTTTTGAATAGAAACCTGAAAGAATCTCTGTCTTAAGACAAAAACGAAGCTTCAAATAACCTGAATTAAAGCAGTGGTCCCCAACCTTTATTTCGTCACGGACCGGTTTAATATCAGAAACTATGTTCACGGCCCGGCC
>JBBPDC010000149.1:9573734-9596308 GCA_037974485.1 Hemigrammopetersius urotaenia | reverse complement strand
CAAACAGGAAGTTAATATCACCAACCATTCCCATTTTATTAAGGTGTATCCATATAAATGGCCCACCCTGTACATCAGAAAAATATCATTATGATGGAGCAGGATTTAATTTTTGGCCAGAGAGAGGAGTGAACATTTACAACATGATCACTGAGGTGAACTGCACTGGATGTCGTGTTTCTTGGTATTTTTTCTCTCCTATTACATACATAAAATACCACAAGGACCACAATAAATGTAATTATGCTGCCTTCGCCAAACAGCCATCAGTCATTTTAGAGCATGAGAGCACAGTCTACATATTGTCATGAATGAAAATCTCATCTGTGAAAAACCCCTGTTTCACTGCGTTAGTTGTTACTAGTTATGAACTTGAATGATTGTTAAATCAGCGAACCGAATGCAAAGTTATTACTTCATTAATATCTAAATGTCCAAGCAGTTTTCCCATCATTTTGTCCAAGTTCAGCACTGGAGCCCAGTGTTTTGAAAATGGAATTTAAAAACAGCCAAAACGTGTTGCACGCACTTCCCATGTTGTTCTTGGCTGACCTACTGGAATATTGCGAATATTTTTAAAGATAAATGCACTGACAAATAACTGAGTCTTAACAGTAATGCTGTCTCCTTAATGTCTGTACCCTCTGCACTGCAGAATCTGAATTGATCAATGGATTCACAGACTCCCTTTCTGTCAAATGTACTCATTCAGAACAGGGTGAGTAGAAAGCTATTTGGCAGGTTTTCACTGATGAATCTGTTCTCATATAGTGCTCAAATTACATTGGCCTGTGTCTCTAGGACACAGAGATCCAGTCCTTTTGGTCTTCTGCTTGCTTTGGTCTTTATAGAGTCAGTTTCCCCTCCAATTTAAAACATGCTATAATGTGTCTGTGCCTGAGGCCTTTTAACTTCTGGACACATGGGCGATACAGTAACACTCTCTCTAGACAGGTGAAGGTGTAAACTGTCTAAAGGAGGTCTTATTTTTTGCATTGATGTGACAGACGACGCTTGTCTCCCTCTGGTAACTTTGGTGTTGCGAATGTACATCAGTTTATGAAAAACGGATTTCTTGCTGTTGTCACTTGTAAAGGTGTATGTTTGTTCATGTGTGTACCTACTTTCGTCTCCAGTTCCCGTAGGTCTCTGGAGGAAGTAAAAGCTATAAAGTGGCATGTTGTTTTCTCACCTTGATACCACTCTTTCACACCAGCACTTCCTTCCCGCAGCCTTGCACACCTCCGTTTCCAAGCGGGAAGCAGCTGAGTGCACGTGCAAGTTCACCCACAGAGCTTTGCGTTGCTGTTCCACTATAGTTGCATAAGAGAACAGAAAAGAAGATAAAAATAGTCACTGCAGCTGTAACATGCTTGTTGGTTCATACTGAACATACTAGAAAGTCCTGTAGTGACTGGTGTCATTGGTGTATCTCTTTCAGCATATACCAGTGGAATGAGCTGGGTGGATGTATGCATATGTTTGTGTGTAAGCCATCACTTACACCAACATACTGACGTACTCTAGGTCACGAACGTCTCTGATTTCAGAGACCCCATACACACACACACACACACACACACACACACACACACACACACACACACAGACACAGACACCCGACACTCAGCCAGCTGCAGTGCCTCAAATCCCAGATTCGCTGCACAACAAGGCCTCTCTCGCTCGTTACTCTGGAAAGGTTTTTTTAATTAGTTCCAGCCCTGCGACTCCCATAGATCGATTACGGGAATGAAGCTTTCTGCCTTCTGGAATCTCAGTTCGGCTGCATGTCTAAGCAGCCTGGGCGAAGCTCCCCAAAACAACACTTCTCAAGGACTCCAGAGCAAGATGAGTGCCAGGCTTTTGGAAGCCGTTTCACTCCATCCAATTTCCCACAGTGAGGCCTGTGTTTTCAAACATTTAAGCCTAAACCAAGTTCCACCCAGTCTCATCATCAAAGAAAACATTATCTAAGCAGATGAATTCATCTCATTTGTGGCTTATTAGCTAATACTTCATATTGCTTTAAGCTACAGAACTTGTAGACCTTTGGTGTTTGGAGTTTGCTTGTTTAGCTTTGTACTGGAGCTACAGCAGTAAACTTAAACTCCACCAGCCGGCGCAGTGATTCTTCACAAACTGATTCTTCACAGCACATTAAGTTTAGTAATCTCAGTTTACCTTCCTGACACTGTGCTGTATATCTCTAAAAGACAAAGACACATCACGTAGCTAAAACAGGCATCTTGTAGACTGAGTTTTATCTCTGTCTTTAACCAGTTCCGTCTCACCTTTAGATGTGTAGTTTTTCTTGCAGATTCAGTGCAGTTTTATTTGAATGGAGGAACATAACTGCAGGTTATGTTTGTCAGCCGCTGTATCTTTTATGTTCTTCGTGGTCTGTTCCTTGTGTGTAGGAGTGGACATTCAACAAGGAACTGTGTGTATGAGCCACTCTTTTTCGTGTTTGTCCTGTCTGCATGCTCAAGTTCAACTTTTGGTCAAGTTGTGTCATCTCAGGCCTGAAATTGTGGAACCATCACATGCTTCTTACACATAAACTGATTCAACTGTTCTTAAATAAGCGTTCCTCTCTCAGGACAACCAGGACATGCACAAACATGGTGCACATGTGCACAGTGCACAAGTGGACGCTCACGTACACTCACACAAACGCATAGATGAAACCAGCGAGGCCGAGCCATGAGAAGCGGGGGCGTTGTGTAAGCCAAGGAGAGGTTGGGAAATCGTGTTAGTGAAGTGTGAAACCACAGAAAAGGGCCGAAATGGAAAGCAGCTTGAGTTTCCTATTATGCCTTTTAATGTCTGGGTGCTGGTGTGCTTGAGCCTGGCCTGTTTCCAGCCCTGCGCCCCCCCCACATTGGATGAATAGCGGCTCTGACATCAGAGCCTCGGCTGGGCGAGAGACAGGCCATCCCAGCGCATTACCCAGAGAAAAGACCATGTCACTCCTGATCAGTTTCCTTGAATCAGCACTAATAGTGTACAATCAACAGCTTTCTGCATTCCCTCAACGTTCACTCAAACGCCCCCAAACCCCCACACCCCTCTGGACTGGGCTTGTGGATAGAAAGACAATACGCGTTCTTTGGGCCATGGGACTTTCCCAGCATGCTTTAGTGGGGGAGTTTCATGGCCGTTAAAGGGTGTCGCTTTGGCCTCCTCCAGCAGTTTTTGATTGACAGGCCGACAGCAGAAGACAGTGAAGGGGAAACCAGAAAGCAAAACAAACCACTCTCTTATTGCCACAGCGAAAGGCTTTGAAGCCTGAACAACTGGGATCATTAAAGTAAAGGGGTTTGACCACGTCTCTAGATAAGTGTTAATATTCTCCACCCACATACACACATGCCTGAATTTAGATTTAGCTGGATCTTCTTTTTCCTCAGGTAGTGTCTTGTTTTCTGGTACTGTTGTGACCTGCCACAGTGTGCTAAATGTTCTTCTGTGCGTGTGTGGTTTTTGTTCCAATCCTTTGGCCAAGCTCCATGACGCACTGGGTGTGTGAAGAATAAAAAGAAAATGAGACCTCCATCTCCAACCTCTGCTTTCCATCTTCTGTCCTGGCAGATTACACATTTAGAGCAGCCTGCATGGTGGGACTGCATTCCCACTCAATGGAAATGACTAAAATGTTAAACTAAACGCACCAGCACATCTGGTGGGTACTGTGTCAACTTTAAAACCTCCAAGAGCAGAGGTGTTCCGTCTAGTGCTTAATTAATGACCTCCTCTAGCCACTCCCCGGTTTTTATATTCCTAGCACTCAACACACTTGTAGTTTTTATTCGATCTGAGTCATGTGGAGTCTGGGTATGTGAATAATATAGCCACGGAGTACATAGATCAAAAACATTTAAAGTTAGGAAAATCAGCCCAGCTTGTATAAGATGCCAAGGTGCCAATTATTACAAAGTGCCGCAGTGAAATCACTTCATAATAAATGTGTGCTTATTGTGCCGCATTCTGAACTGATTCATTTATTTATTTATGTACGGGACTGTTTTTCTTGGAGGACCAGTTTATGGTGTTTCAAATACACTAGTTTCATGTTACAAAGTAAACCACTGCTTTTTCTCGACACTCACATTGTCTAGTTTAGCCATGTTTGATGAAAGGCTTACTGAAACACAGTCACAACACTGGCATTGTGGATGTGGGAGTGGGCTGTTTTGATTTACCACTTTAAAAATAGTTTCATGCTGCTTATTACCTACTGCTATTTGTTTTAGTCATGTATGTAACAGTGGTGGAAAAGAGTGCAATGGGCCCAAATAACATAAACCAATTTGTTTTTTAGAAATGTGTCTTGATCAGGTCAATTGTTGCTCTTCAGAACAGATCTTGGTTGCCCTATACTTAACCAGCGGCTCTGGTGTCTCCTTGGGAGCTTTCTTGAAAACCTGAGACCCAGACGATGCCGCTGAATTTCAGCAGTATGTTTGGAAATTATCTGAGGAAGTTGACCTCCATCCCTCATCCCCTATAACAAGCCCTTCTGTTTGTGCCCTTACAACCAGGTGTTGCCACAGGGCCAGTCTCCTCCCATGTTGCTCTAGAGATGGGGGTGGGGCTTCTGTGCCAGCTGTTCCAGGTGTGGGGCCAAGTGGCTGTTGGCATGATGACCTTGACCGAATGGCTGATGGGAGATAAAGCAGATCTGCACAGCAAAGAGTCAGCTGATTTGGTAAGGATATTATGGTATTGCATGCTATTGGTTTTTCACGGTACCTGTGATGCCAATGTAGATTGCAAGTAATGAAAGCTTAAGACCATTGGTTACTTTAATTCAAACTGCCTGCATAAGACATCAGATCGTTACGTCATATCAAACGGGGTTGCTTGTGGGTTTTCTGAAACTGTTTAACTTACAAAAATGTCATAGTTTCAGGAACCACATAAGCAATTTGAGATTACTCAAAAACTCAATGCAGTTTGAGATGTGTGTGTGATTAATTAAGCATGCAGTCTGCAAAACACTTAAATTTTTTTCTTCAATTAGTCTTGTAGTACTAGTGAAAAAGAAAGTACACTTCAGATATCTCACTTCTCTAACTTCTTGACCCCCCTTTTACAGGATGAAGACTTCCTCTTTGAGAAGGGAGACCTAAACCTGTGGGTGGAGCCTCTGCAGTGGGCGCAGCTATTACACAAACACCTTTGTGCCCTCTCCATGGTCCCATGCTCACCTGCTGTGAATCCAACAGAGCTGGACCGCCTGGCCGCCATAGCAGATGTCAACGCTCGAGCTGCTGGACTGGCACTGGATGGCCTCCCTCCTCTACCTCAGTTCTCTGCCACAACCGAACATGCTAAACTATCTGTGCTGAAAGAGCGAGCCACACTAGCTCAGAACATACTTGCAACATACAAACAAGCGTACTGAGAACTTTTCATCCCTGTCTAATTTTAAACTGATTCTAGTAACGAAGAAATGGCAGAGACTTTCAGAACAAATAAAAAAGGAGTGATCACAGCATTTTCTACCTCCTTGAAAAGCTTGCATGGACACAAGGAACTTTAAACCAGTGACCGCATCTCCAGTTTAATGTTTGGGCCAAGAGCAGCTGATGTCAGACAAATCCATTCTCTCTGTGACTGTGTACAAAAATTGTGATCATTTTATAATTTCCTCTCTGCCTTTGGAGGAGTTTTATTTCTTCAAGCCCAGTCCAAGTCAGGACTGTAAACACTGTTTTAGTGTATTATGAATTTATTTTAAATGTGTGGTGGCTTGCGTGCGCTGTAAAAAAGCAGGCATGTTGCTCCACCACAACCTGTTTTTCATCAAAATAAAATGACTAGTTTTATTACATTCATTTGCCCAAGGGCTGACTCGTGCACATTTGTATGAGAGTGTGTGTCCAGTGTGCGGATGAGAATCATCTGTACGAAACAGATCTGCTTTCCTCTGTTGCGTTAAAAGACTGAGAACAGGTTCAGCAGCTGGGCCACAAAAATCTAAGCTTGACCAAGGCCAACTCTATTTTCTACTACTGAATATTTAACACTTTCACACATTGGTGTGGTTTCAGTCTTGTACAGTGTGTGTTTTTAAAAGTCCTCTGATGCACCCTTTAGCCTGGTTCCTAGAAAAAAAAAAGTCAGCTCAGCCCCTCACGCCCCTCCTGTGGGTTTGTTATGCAATTGGTGTGCAACAGCAGACTGGTAGCTGGCTTGTCTGTAGATGGCAGGGTTGCCTTCAGGCTTGCAGTTGTAATGTTCTTTATTACTGTAAAGTGATGTAATGTTTTGGAACGGTTCCTTTTCCACCCACTGGTGGAGTTCTGTGGATGTAAAACGGTCCCCGTCACTCTGTCACTGCTTGACACTCTTGACAGTGTAGTCACAGCCACAAACTAATGGCTGTGTTACTTGCGTCGACTTTGATGCATTACAAAAAGGAAAATGCACCAAAATATATATATATATATATATATATATAAAATATATAAGCACCAAAAAGGAAGGGGATATGCTTAGCACTTTTGTTCAGCTTGTCTTTGAAATTCTGTTTCTAGTCTTGGACGTTAGGTGGCGCCTGAGGCACTTTTCAATTTAACCGAACCCCTTTAGGCCCATAGGGGGCAGTACGGGATCGGGTTAATTGCAAAGAGAGAAATTCCTTCACATGATCCTGATTTTTGTCCTGCGGCTTGGAGGAACTGATCATTTCAGGGAGGTGACTGCTGGAGTCCAGGACAGGACAGTGCAAGGGGCTTAGGGGGTTTTAATGTGTCCTTATAAATAAAAACTGAACCAGTCTTTATATAGAGTCAACAGCAAAGCCACCGAGTAATGGGTTAATCATTTTAGCGTTTTAATTATTTCTACAGGCTTGTTGGTCGTTTATCAGAAATCTAAAGTGGATGTTTTCTTGTCTTTACATTCATCACCACAAAGGAAGTTGCCAAAACTGGGTCACTCAAACACAACAGAGCACACTGCGCTACCTGTTGCTTTATCTCTCTGTGGGATCTTCAAACGTTTCAGGAGTAAAACCTCTGAAGTAAAGCATCTATACCAGCAGCACGCTTCACCCTCATTTACTTTCCCCTCAAGTCTCCTGCTTAATTAACAATACTGAGTCCTTAATGGCTTATAAAATTAAGATTACTTTCAGACCACAGCAACACGTTTACCTATTACAATGTAGGGTTTTGCCAGTACTTAACCAGTTTAGAGGTATTTTGTAATTATTCTTAGCGACAAAACAGAAGAGAACACGATAGAAAACGCTGTTAAGTGCGATGAAAAAAAACCCCTGTAAATTGTAGTTTTATACTATTTTACTGTTGTATGGCTTTTATTCTTTTTGTTTTGCTGCTTTAACTGTCAGTTCTGTCGCTATAAAATGCAAGTTTCCCCACTTCTTATCTCATCTGATCTTAGTTTTGGACTTTCACAGGACTGCCAGTGGCACCACTGAGGTACCCTTGAGTAAGGCACCGTCCCCACACACTGCTCCGCGGGCGGCCATACACCTCCCCCCCCGCCCTACCTGTTGGTGGCAGCCCACTGCTTCACTCGGTTAATGAGTTGAAGGCAGAGAAAGAATTTCACCCTGTTCACGCTGGGTGCTGTGCTGTGTTCGCGCGTGACTATGAGGGGGCACTTTACTTTACTTTATTAGTATAATAGTCATGCTGCCCTCCGCTCCCTCATGTTAGGAACGTGGAGTCCCGCAGTCCTGGACGAAGTTTAGGACCAGTTGACCAATCAGCTACGAAGAGAGAGCACGGTTAAAGAATATGGGCGGAGTTTCGGATGTGGCGCCGCCCCCCGGCCCCGCTGTGCTCTGTATATGTTGAAGGGGCTCGCGCGGAGCTGTGTTCTGGCTCGGCGGAGAGACGGAGGAGTACGAGCGACCACCCCCCAAAAACACGCAGCTCAGCTCTCGTGGCACACCACATCTGGAATTACTCTCTGAACTCCGTCTCTCGGACCCCCTCTCCCTAAAAACAGCAGTCGTGGCAAACTAAGAAGAACAAGTCAAAACAGGCTGTGCACCAGGATCCTGGTTGGTCCTCCAATGAAAGATCAACTGCAGTTCACCAGTCCAGAAGCAGCAATGTCGGCCACCATCCTGTCCGCCTTCTACGACATCGACATGCTCTATAAGGTACCGTTCTTTCTTGCTCATAAAGTGTGTTTTTTGCAGTGATGTTTCGCTTGCAGTTCTAGAAGAAACGTGGCTTGCATGTTGTAGGTGTTAGCACTGGCCTGCACGCAGCAGCACCACTAGAGAAAAGTTGGGACAACTTTTTTGCTGAAGGCTAAAGCACTTTTGCACTTGTATCAAAATGACCAAGTCCTGGAAAAAGCTTCAGTAAAGTTTGGTTTACTTTGTTTTTTCACTCTTTAACTCCAAACGTCCCCCCCCCCTCTCTCTCTCTCTGCAGCAGGAGAAGACCCTTAACATGAACGCGCTCCACTTTAACAACATGCTGGACAAGAAGGCAGTGGGCGCCCCGGTGTGCAGCTCTCCCAGCGCCACCAGTTGCTCTTTCGCTCCGGAATTTTTCCGCCGCAACTCTGCGGGCAGTGCGGACTCGCCAAACAACGGCAACAAGTATTCTACGTGCTCGTACAAAGACAGCAGCAGCTGCAGCGCCACCAGCACCGCCATGATAAACAAGGAGAACAGCAGCAGGTACCGGGAGCGCGCCTTCAGCGAGGGCGGGGAGCGCGCGCAGGCGCAGCCGCAGCAGGCGCAGCAGAAGGCGGCGTCCCAGATCAACTCGACCCGCTACAAGACTGAGCTGTGCCGGCCCTTCGAGGAGAACGGCGCCTGCAAGTACGGCGAGAAGTGCCAGTTCGCGCACGGCTACCACGAGCTGCGCAGCCTCTCGCGCCACCCCAAATACAAGACGGAGCCGTGCCGCACCTTCCACACCATTGGTTTCTGCCCGTACGGCCCGCGGTGCCACTTCATCCACAACGCGGACGAGCGGAGGCCCGCGCCGTCCAGCAACGCAGCCAACGCGCCAGAGCCTCCAAAGTGCTCCAGCGGGGGCTACGGCCCCCGGGAGGCGCCCTCTGTGTTCCGCGACAGACCTAAGCTGCACCACAGCCTTAGCTTCTCGGGCTTCTCCACACCGCATGGCTTGGACTCTCCTCTCCTGGACTCCAGCCCTACGTCCCGCACGCCCCCACCCCCTTCCTCAGGCTTCTACGATGACGCTTTGACGCCCGGCGCCTTCTCCTTCGCCGCGGGCCAAGAGCTGAAGGCACTGCTGGCCCCTCTAGCAGTGCACACAGCCTCTAGCTACGCCTCGTACTACGGCAGCTTCCAGCCCCCAATGGGTCCCCCCTCTCCTCCGTACAACCTGAGCCACCTGCAGGCGCTGCAGCGCCTCTCGGAGTCGCCGGTGTTCGACTCCCCGCCCAGCCCGCCCGACTCCATCTCGGACCGGGACAGCTTCGCCAGCGGCTCGCTCAGCTCCTCCGGGAGCCTCAGCGGCTCCGAATCGCCCAGTCTGGACGCAGGGCGACGTTTGCCAATCTTCAGCAGGCTGTCGATTTCTGATGATTAATAGATCTTGAGGGGCTTCTTTTGGGTTTTTTTTCTACGAAAAGTGGGATTTTTTGTCCCTCGTTTTTCTTAAACAGACTGGAGGAGCTGAGATTCCCAACGAACCCTCTAGTGCAGCAGCAGCAGAGGCTCCTCTATGACGCACGAGAGTTTGAGACTTCAGCATCCAGGGAGATGGATTGTCACATGGCATTAGTTTTTTGTGTGTTTTTCCTCTTTCTTTCTTGTCTCTGCTTGAACTGATATGAAAGTAGATATCAACAGAAGGCATTCCATCTGTGACTCAGGGCTGCGTTCTGGCAGCCACGTGCTTCAGCAGACCATCACCTTACCGCAGACACGTTGTATTATTATTATTATTATTATTATTATTATTATTATTATTATTATTATAATTATTATTTTTCTTCATCGTGCACAAAGACTTTGTTTTTTGAACGTGAAAGACAGCGCGGTTTAAGATTTTCCTACATCCTACCAAGAATATGCCTTGACAAGTATCAGTCTGCAAAGTAGCCTATGTATGCGCTTCTTGAAAGCTTAAAAAAACAAAAAAAAAAAAACAAAACAACAAAAAAAACTTCCATTCCAAAAGTTTTAACCAGTTCACAGCACCACCCAGTGGTTCGGTTGGTTAGTGTAGTTTGTTGCTTAGTTGAAGCACTCTTGTTCGGTTTGTTGGGAAATCACTGCTGATGGTTGAATTATTCTATATTTTTTTAGCTGGGTTTTTTTTTTTTTGAGTGATTGCATAGCAGTACATAACTGGCTATGAACTATTTAACTTATTTATTATCTTTGTGAAAAGTATAGGCTACATTTTGTTTTTTGGTAATTGTGTCCATACTGTATTTATCAAGTATGTTGAAGCAATAGATCTATATTCTTTTATTATGTTTAAATTATGATCGCCATTATTAATCTACATAAGTGGAGTGTATGTTCTTTTCACAGTAATATATATATATTTTTTGTTTGGTCTCCTTTTGTAACTTCACTTCGTTATTTTATTGTAAATGAGTAAAAAAATCTTAATTTAAGAGATTGTATGTGATATTTATTTCATTAATTTTGTTTCTTTGTTTACGTTCATTAAAAAAAACCTTTGAGTGATTTGATTTGTTGGGATGTTGCTTGTGGAAGACTTTTTTTTGAGGGGGTGTCCCTTAATGTGTCCCTTTTTTTAGCTTTTAGCTATGTCTATAGAATGTATGTGATTGTGGTTGTCAAGACCACTGTGACAACTGTGGTTGTCAAGACCGTCCAAACCATTGGTTAATTTCAGTCAGTGACAAAGATCCCAAGTAAATAAATTAACCAAAAAGTATTGTTTTTTTCCCCCTCCTTTCGTTATAATGCACAGAGTCAGGTTAAGACTCCTACCACGTGCTTTGAGAATGTAGCAATCCAGTGCCCCAGTATTATTATTGTGTAGTGCCTAAAGGGGTCCACCATCTTACATGCCTTACAATTAACCAAATAAAGTATTTTCGTATTTTCATACATGTTTTACACAAGAGGAGTGAAATGAATGTAGGTTTGAATTTGAACTTCTTGGAAGGTTGTTACCACTTATCAAAGGGGCTTGGAGCAACCAATGAAGCGTTTTTTTTGCTTTTCTTCTTGATTTTTAAAAAAAAAAAACCTCCCCATTCCTGTAGACTTTAGTTGGACTCTTTTTTTTTTTTTTTTGTTTTTTTGTTTGTTTTCTTGATTGCCTTCGATGTGGTCCGAGTGTTCTGGACCTGCTGGATGGGGAAGAGGTTGAACACGTTTTGGTTTGTACATAGTAGGTACAGGGGGTGGGCACTATGTACTTTTCTTGACTACTTTATCAGAAGTAAAGCTTTTTGAATGTAATAAAAAGAAAAAAAAATGGACAAAAAAGACGACGAGTTGTAACATACTTGTTTCTGGGGAGTCAGTTCACTACAAATTGCGTGTGAGACTGTTAACTTTGTACTGTACATTTTTTGTAGTTCTCCCAATAAAATTATTTTGGAAAAAAAAACCTGGTGCTGGAATGTGCTCCATGTGGTTGTCCTTGAAAGACTGGAGTGGTCTTGCAAGTCATACTTCATCAGCAGGTTATTTATGAGCTCAGAAAATGCAGACATATACACACACACACACACACACACACACACCACGAGCACCACCAACATTTGTTCTGAAAAGAAACAGAAGCAGCATATTTCTCTAATAGTCTTCCTATGTTTCCCAACCTCCTGCTCTTTCAAAGCCAGCAGGGCTTTCAGTGTGGTTTTGATGGCCTGTGGGAAAGATCATGGATTTAACACCCATACGCAGGTCCTCCATCACTTCAGATTTCGAGAGACTGCCACTGGGGACCTGGAGAGTTCGGCTGTCTAGAATAAAAAAAATTGTTTTTCCACAGCAGCCTATCAGATTACTGACATGATTGATGATGGCTTAGAAATTATGATGAAAGGCGCCAAGACAATAACTTGGTCAACACCTCATGTTACACTCCTCGTAGTTTCATATTAGCTTGTCTCGTCTGTGAGCCAAAAATAGTCCTTCTTCAGGCCTTATCTTTCTAACTGAAAGGCCTGACATTGGTCTTAGAGCCATATTTGAGACCACAGATCTACTGCAGTTCATTTACTTACTGACTCCCCCCCCCAAAAAACATCTTGATATAAACACTCGCTAATACCTGCCAAGAAGCTTTCCAGATACAGCTGTAAATTCCACCGCTATACATGTCAGTAATTTCCTGTTTAAACATGTTAAGCGCACTTCAGTTCCAACATCCAGGCCATTTTGCCCCAAGTCTGAAGGGTGTGGTTCTGTGATCACTTACAAGCAGATAGTGCTCACTCACTCAGGTATACCTGAGCCTATTGGAGCGGACACTGCTGTTTGTTCCATTTGCTCTCTTCTGGAGGCATCACACTGATTTCAATTGTACTTTTGATTAGTTATCAGTTCCAGCAAGCCATTAAGAAAATAAAGAGGCCGGAATCCATGCAGTGTTGAGAGTTCAGGGCGAGATAAGGAGGAGCGATAACATCCTTGAGCAAATATTTACAGAGTCCTGCTGCATTTCATAATGAAGTGTTTATCACAGGCCACAATGAGCAACTCAGAGCCAAGTAGGCCCTACGTACCTGCGTACATAGTCTGTGTGTGTATTTGTGCGAGATAGAGGTTCTTTATTAAGTCTCATTGCTGTTATTAAGGTTCATTATAAACATTTAATGGGCAGCATGATGTACATAATTTTGAGTGAGTATGTCATGTATTGTGAATTAAAATGTACAATTTGTGTATGCATGTGTGTATGTGTGTGTGTGTGTGTGTGTGTGTGTGTGTGTGTGTCAGTGTGGTTAATGGGCCTAAAGCTCCTACAATGACAGGAAACACTCTTGACTTCTGATTATGGCAGGAAGAGCCCAGTTCCTCACCTACGCCCACTTCCAGCCCTTCTCTCCTCTGCTGCTTTTGTCATTTTTATGAGAGCTTTCAGTTGCTCCATTCAGCTCCTGGAAGTTTGTGTTTTGTGCCACAGAGTTTCCTGACAGAGTGGTGGGGCTTCCTGAAATGCGTTTGCAGATTTCACAAAAGAAGGGCCGCCATGCCACCGTGTGTGGACTTTTTGCATCTGGGTATAATGGAACTGCAGGAGCCAACCAGTCCAGCTTTAAACTGACAGGCTTTCCCTCTTACCTTACAAGAGGTCAGTCAGTCAGAACATGTTTGGTGTCTGAGGTTTAATTCTTTAGACGTTCGTTACTGTAGTGAACAATTAATTGGACCTTATAACCATGAATAATCATTATAGAAACAGGCTCCAACTCTTTTTGAAGCTTTGACTTTCCTAGATGAACACTGAAGCACACTTCACTGTGGTGAAGTCAGGACCACCTATCACGCTTGGACCCTCCACGTATGAGGTTCGCTATTTGGGATATACCCTCCATACACAGTCCACCACAAGCTTAATGAAGGATTATTCAATTGCCTGAAACACGACAGTAATTTCATAATTTGCAGCCTAAGAGAGATGCTCCTTCCTCAGACTCTTGGACATCTCCGTCGTTCGCAAATATTTACGTGTCATGTGCGTGAGGTCACTGTTTACAAGCATGCAGCCACTGGGCCACAGCATTGACGACATCCATAAACGGTAGAATAAATGCAGGAGTGTGTGTGTGTGTGTGTGTGTGTGTGTGTGCGCGCATCCAATGAGCCACTTCCTCTCCCACCCTTTAGTTTACTAACACTGGCAGCACGCATCTTCCTCGGACTTGATACACATGTATGAATCACGTTACGTAGACAGAACAACAACCATCACACAAACGCTACTTACTAGCTAGCAGAACAAGTTCAAATTACTACAGCATCATATAAAGTCAAAATATAACCTGAATGCAACTAATACAACACTACAAACCCCATTAGGATTCCAGGAGAAATGCTATACAACTTTATTTCAGTGATGTGAATCAGATAAATAAAGGCTTCTCATGAAACATATTACAATGAATTAAAGACTTCCCCGTAATTGCCATCATTTGACTGAATTAAAACCTCATATTCATGTGTAGTGCTGTTGCCTTACAGAGAGAAGGTTCTGGGTTCAATTCCCAGCCAGGATGGCAAGAGCCCTTCTTTTTAATCTCTCTCAGTCTGCGTGGGTTTCTGTCAGAAGCTCCGGTTTCCTCCCACAGTCCAAGATATGCACATCAGGTACATTGGAGATATCCTTACGTGTGCCTGTGTACATAAATGTGTTTGTTTGTGTTTGCCTGTGATGGACTGGCAACTAGGCTGGGCTACAGCACCCTCCACAATCCTGGTTTGGATAATTGATTCAAATCAAAGTCAAAGTCAAAGTCTACTTTATTGTCATTTCACCGTACACAAGTATACAGGGAAACGAAATGGTGAGAGCTCTGGATCTGCAGTGTACATACAAATACTTTAGAAATAAAAATTTAGAAATAAGATTGACAGACAAGACAAAACATTGTGCAAGACCAAAACAGTGCAATCAGACAATATATAGTAATCTATGGTATGTGCAAATGGGGAAGCTATATTAATATACTATACATGTACAGAAAGGACAGGGATCATTTGGAACATATTTGAGTAGCAGCATGTTTAAGTAAATATGACGGAATGAGTCGTCATAAAAAGTGACAGTGCACTAAAAACTGTCCTTGTGAAAGCGGCTGTGCATGTGTGCATTAAGGCGAACAGGCTGTTTGGGGTTGAGGAGGGGTAGAGTTAGTGAGGAATTCTTGGGGGCAGTGTGCTGTTAAGAAGCCTGACAGTCTGGGGATAAAAACTGTCCCGCAGCCTGGTAGACCTGGCTCTAATGCTGCAGAATCTCCTCTTGGATGGCAGGAGGGAGAAAAGTGAGGGGTGAGAGGGGTCCTGAACACTGCGCTTGTGAAATGTGTCCTGGAGTGAGGGGAGAGGCACCCCAATAATGTTCTCTGCTGTCTTTACTATCCTCTGCAGGTGCTTGCGGTTGAATGTATTGCAGTTGCCATACCAGGTAGTGATGCAGCTGCTCAGAACACTTTCAGTGGTGCCTCTGTAGAATGTGATGATAAATGATAAATGTTTGAAATACTATTCATGTGGGTTTGAGCATGTCTTAACCAATCAAGTAGGAATGAGTGCACACTGCGAGTGTCATGGGTTTGAGAAAATGAGCCCAAATACAGAAAAAAATCTTGTTTCATATGTGTTTTATTTTTGTGACTAAACATATATGATACAAACCCACAGGTAGGCCATATGAAACTACAGCTTGGGCTAGATCAGGCCCATTCTAGCCTTTCACATTTTTCTTGTAGGGCTGTTCTTGGTTCAGAGAAGTCCAGAATAATCAGTTTCTAGTGATTTCTTAACAGGAAGTAAAACAATGTGGAGGCCAAAGATTCGAACTTTTATGGTTGGCTCTACTAGCCTATTTATACCAGCCACCCTTGAGTTAGTAGTCTTTCTTTTACTTCTTGAAGTGATAAAGTAGCCCCAAACAGTCAATGGACCTTATTAACTTTGTTTTACATTAGAGTCCCAGTAACCAGGTCTGAAAGTTTATACTCTAATAGTGAGCACTGGGAAAATAGCAGACATATATCGCTCTTACCTCACACATGACTGAATTGTTATGTAATCTCCAGCGGACTGGTGTATATCGTTTCTGACACTGTAACATAGATTAATCTCTAAAAAGTGATAAAAATACATCACATAGCTAAAAGCAATTGTAGCAGCCACCTTTAAGCCTGATTTTCATTTTTTTTTTTTACTTCTGTATACAGCTCTGGAAAAAAGAGACCAGTGCAATTTATTTTTAAATCAGCATCTCTATGAGTGTGACAACCATTCCATGTCAGTGTCTGTTAAATTCCCACACAAGCACCTCATTCTGCTTTAGGAGGTACTGATTGCTGATAACCTGAATCAAATCTGATTTAATGAGGAAATGTATAAAAAACTGCTGTAATCAACACTCTTGTCAGTGTGTTCGCCAAAGGTAATTATTTCCATTTTGTTTAAGAATGAACAAGAGATTTGTTTTCTTTGATTATTCAAGCTCTGATATTTTCATGTATTGTCATTTCCTTATGCTTTAAAGAACAATGTGTTTATTTGGAAATTAGGAGAAATATTGTCAGCAGTTCTTAAAAACGAATGCAAAGCTTTTCAGTTCAATACTTGCACCTATCAAAGATAAAATTATGTTGGGGGTTAGCTTCCAAAAACTTTCTGGCTCTGAATAAGTGGGATTTCTGATTGCCTCTGTAAAACATATATCCACTTCGGTCAATCATCACTGATGTAAGTTCACCTACCAAACAATAGGCTTCTTGAAAGTGTACAAGTAGTACAATAGCTCAATAGCTCTACTACAATTTAAACACAACGATCTGATAGTAGCTATTAATGGCCTACTTTCGTAACCTTTCCACGCAGACCCCATGATTGTCAAACTCGAAATCTGAGTCCAATCCGGTATTTCCTCTTCTCTGCCTGGATAACTCCTCTGTTCTTTGAGTCAGCTTTCCTTCCTCTCTTTTATTGTCCTTGACCATAACATTTCCAGTAAAGGTGTTTGTGCTGACAGACAGGCCCACAGGCCAGAGGATGGGAATGGTGGTGTGAGTTTGGCTTTTGACCTGTATATCCAGTGGCAAATATGTGTTAGCCAACATTGCTGTTGTTGCCTTTCTGGAGAGTCAAATATCATGCTTCAGTGCACTAGAGACTTAAAGAACACATCACATGTACACAGGAGAAGGTCCTCTATGATTTATAGCCAGTTATTGTAAAATGTGAGTGTATGTGTGTGTATGTATTGAAAGTATGTAGCTGTGTGTGTGTGTGTGTGTGTGTGTGTGTGTGTTTTGTGCTTTTTCCCTACTTGGGTGTGACTCAGCCAGGTGATAAGGAAGTGTTTGAGTTTTAATGAAACAAGGTGTGACTTGCACTGGTACTGCAGTGATGCATGAAACAAACTATAGGCAAACTGCAGTGGATAGCACCAGAGGAGTCATTTACACTGGGGACCTTGATTATGCTGGGGACACGTGTCCATCATTTTTTGTCCCATTTCATGCCCACAACTTTAAAAACTGTATGATCAGTCTGAAATGAAAACATTGTCGTGTTTTTATTTATGAATTCCTAATATTTATAGTCATATGCAAAACGCTTGGGCATCCCTGGTCAAATGACATACAAATTATATTATTTACTATTTTTGAGTACACATCCACAACAGAGAGAAAAAAAACATAAAACTGTTTTTATATAATTGAGTTTAACGCTGAAAAATATCTTTTTTACCTCTTTGCATTTAGAATATCAACAAAACCTAAACTGACCAGGGTTTCCAAACTTTTATCAACATAAAGTGTGTCAATATTAGACAACCTGCTACTTGTCGGACTTAGTGCCTGAGGCCTGGCATTCTAAGACTTAATAACATCATATGATGTCGTATAAAACAAACAAAGGTACGTGGCTACAACTTAAGGTACACCTGACAGAAAAAAATGTGTTTTATGTTCACACTCGTGACTGACATTCATTTAGGATGGCTTAACAGAACGTTTTACTGTTATGCTGGTGCAGATCAGTGGATGTAGATCGTTACATCTTTGTGTGGTTGTCCACTTAGCATGCAAACATGCCACCATAACACACTCACACAAACATGCAGCGTTTCTTTCAAAGCACACATACACATACTCCAGGGATTATAAAATTATGGCGCATCTTAGGCCCATAAGTGGGAGCCTTATTTGAAGACATTTAATGGCCCTGTTTACTCAACCAATTTTTTGGCAGCTGTCAAGTCGTTGACTCCTTTCGTTTGCACTATAACTGAGTAAACACTTTTTCTGTTTCCGGGCAAAATCCATGAGCTTGGCTACTTCAAGATTGTGTATATGTGTGTGTGTGTGTGTGTGTGTGAATTTGTTTTTGTACATTATCAGGACAAATCCATGAAAAACGACATTAACTTATTATATCAGGACTAAGTGTCACAGGTCGGGCCATGAGGCCCAGACCCGGAACTACCTGGAAGCATTGGGAAACAGGCAGACAGGCTCAGATCCATGTTTGCGTGAGGTTTATTAAAGAAAAATATAACAACAGAAAAGGGCTCGAGGGCCACCAGAAACATGAACTTAAGTGCTCTTAAATCAGGCGAAGGAGTCATGGTGAATGTCACAGAAAACGGAACTTAAATACGGGGGATAGATTGCAGTGAACACAAAACAGGTGGAACAAAAACATGTGACACAGACTGGGTTTCAAAATAAAGGTCCTCCAAATACACAGAACAGAAAACAGAAAAAAGCAGAAAACAGTGGCCTCTAACGGCCACCGACCGTAACACTAAGAGAATTCTCCTAGCATTTCTTTACAAAGGCTACATGCTTACAGTGTTTTAAACTGAAAGTGTTAAAGTTAGGGCTAATATTATTATTCTTATTACACATAGACAGTCACATACAGTTTGCATAAAATACCTTGACATGGTATAAAAACCCCAGAGCGAGCGTATCCTTGTGTGTGTGTGTGTGTGTGTGTGTGTGTTTGTAGGTATTTAAGTGTCACAAAGTAATAACATACAATCATCCAAAATATTTATACTGTACAAACACTGTAGCTATGCTGAGTTTATTATCTTGAAAAGTTCCGCATGACACTGGGCCATCGCTGGAGGCCATGGAGAGAGTGTATCGTGTTCACCTGCATCTGGGCGGATGTTGAAGAAATCCCTGAACGGATATGATTCTGGATTACAGATTCCTGGAAGCAAAAAGCATAGCTGGGATACAGGTTTGAATTCTGGAGGCTGTGTTTTAACTCACGAATTCTGAATTCTTTTCAGTCCGAGGTCCTGCTGATAAGGCCTGGGGAGGAAATGAGTGCTGGAAATGAGTGTTTGTTCATTCTAGGACGTATCTCCACCACCTCCACTTTTCCACCCTCTCTTTCTTTTTTTACTTCTCATATTCCTATACTGCCTTCTTTTTTACCTCAAAAGATAACCCATACCTATTGAAGGCAGTTAACATCTGAGGTTGGTTAGACTACAGTTGTGAGAGCTCATGTGACGCCTCAACTGTTTCAGTCCCTCTATTTTAACTCTTAAACTCAAAATATCCGTCCAGCCTTCACTTTCTCGCTCTCGGAACGACAGAGCCTACACAGTAGTTTCAGTATCATCACTGAATAATTCATATTAGTTACTGGATATTATTAAACAGCCAGTTCCAGTCAAGAACTTGGGGAAACACGGTACAGAGTAAAATGTTACAGGAATGTTACTGTAATGACCCCCCCCCCCCCACACCGCGTTTCACTCTTAATTCTTGTAATCACATAACAATTACTGGCTTAAGAACTGTGTTATTTTCATTACTTAGATAACTTAGAAATTATAAAAATAATTGAAATGTTGTATGATGCATTAAACACACATACACGCAGGCATATTATTTTACTATGTCCTTGGACATAATTTCTATGTGTTTTTTGCGTGTTAGCTGACTGTGTGATCTGGAGTATGAATAGGAGCAGTGCAGCGTACAAACTTTCCACTGCTGCAAACTGTCTAATCTAATCCCCTTAATATAAAACTTGTGGATTAAAAAAACCCTACACCTGAGAAGAATGAGCTCCAACCTCACATAAACAAGTCAGACTCAGTGTTCATTCAGAAGCAGCTATGTAAACCTGACATTTTAGTCATGAATTTGATTTCTGCTTTATTTTTCGAGCTGTTTTGCTGGCTAGCTTCTGGGTGTTCATATTGCATCCACTGTGTACGTTTTAATCATGCATAACTGTCTGCCTTGTTTGGTGCTCTGGTCTGGATATGGGCATGCCTTTTAAATGATGTATGCTATGATCGCCTGTTTCTGTACTGAAAAGGACTATTGTTCTTTTCCTCTTGCACTTTCCAGTTGGTGCAGATTTATCTGAGTTTTCTTGAGTGACACAGAAGTAATTAGCAACTTGAATAAGATTACTTTCTGAAGTACAAGTCCAACTGCATCCCAGTAATGTGTCATTTGTAATGCATGACTTTTTGGGGAAACTATACCAACAGGAAGTATCCCAACAATAGTTCTAGTTGTAAAATTAAATTGCCTGAAGCACATTTCAAGTCAGTGTAATCTTTTGCATATTAAATTTTAAATCTTAAAAAGTTTTGTTCATTTAAATTTAATCTTTTTACTAACACATCCAAAACACATTCATATTAAAACTGCCCTCAACTATGAAGACTAGTACTGACAGTTACTCATTTCACCGTCCAATACTTTAAAAAGTTTAAAAAAAACAAAAAACATCAATACATGTATCGTTCACTGAACGTATATTTTTGGCTCCATACCTCCACTTTTAACTGACTAAGATTCTGACTCATGATTTCACTTCACTAAAAGTAACCTCCTCAGGTCATAGTATTTTGATAAGCTTTGATTGTGAAATTGTTAGGTAACTATACTATATGGGTAATTAGCTATGTTGCTCAGAGAAAAAAATGTTTTTTTGCTGTGATTATTATAGTAATAACTCATTCATAGCCAATGGCTATATTTTCTCATATTGCTTTTGTTGCCATTTGTGGGTGTCTTTGAGCCATAAAAAGCCTTAGCTAAGCGGTAAAATTGTTGTAATACAAATTAATTTTACTTTATATATATTTCATGCGGCACCTGTCGCTAACACAGGTGTTCAGCACCACACCTGTCCACACAAAGCTGATAAAACTACCATACAGAATTACATAGAATGTGTCACAGCCAAGTCATGGTGCCCTATGCCAAGCATGAGCAAGAAGAGAGCAGTAGAACTGGGTTGTCTGGAGCAATGGACATACATCCAATACCTTTGAGCTAGAGGGATGTTTGTGAAACAGAAATGATCATCCAACATCAGTACCTGACCTCAGGAATGCTCTATTGTCTGAAAGGAGCATTTGTCCTATAGAGCTTCCTCAGGTCCCAGCTTTGGTAATACTGCAGGTAATGCAGTCATGCAATAAAAGCCCTTAAAATGAACTGAAAAGACGAAGATGAAGAGATGAAGTACATATAGTGTCTACTTCTGAATGGCTTGCCCCCTTGAAAACTCAGCTAGCTAAACTAAGTCATACCTTGTGAGACATCCAACCAGAGAGGTGTCTTTAAATAAACCCTGTCCTATCAACACACATGCAAGAGGGCACGCTCAAACACAGACACAGACACACACACACACATGCTCAAACACCCTACAAATAAACTCCTATCTCCCATCCAGGACACACTTCATGCTCTGACACACAAACACCCCACAAATAAACTTTCCAGCGTACACACATGCTCACACGTTCAGGCGCGCCATCCTCACACGCACACATGCGCAAGAATGTACAAACAACCCATGTTTTCTGTAAGCCTTATTGGATCATTTGGATTTGACCAAAACACACACTTACTTTACAGCATGTAACACAGCATGCTAGTGGAGCCATGTTTAAACACTATGCTAACAGAGCAGTATGGTCAGGAATGTGCACATACGTCTGTCTATAAGCATGTTTAACAGCAATTCAGGCAGCTACTAAACAGATGCAATATGCCTATATACCTAATGCCTTTGGGTCAGCTGAAGTCCTGGAGCCAAGTAGAAGCTAAAAGCATATATGTGTGTATATATATATATATATATACATGCCTTTAAGTCCCTTTTCTGTGCTCGCTCCTCTCTGCAAAATGACAACAGGGTCGGTTGAGGCTATCCGTAGTGCAACAACATTCGCACACCCAGCTTTGATTTATATGAGTAGGCCATATGGCTGTGTGTCCAGGTAACCTAGTGTGAAATAGTGACTCTCTCCTCAGCATGCTGTTGAATTTTTCCCCTTGCCGTGCTCCAGCCAGCGGCTTACATAGTCATCAATGAGTCCTTCACAGGTCACGTGACCAGCCAGGGCGCTAGCCGCCGCATAGATAGTCTTTATATGCCGGGACTGAGGCAGGTCATTCATGAAGGCGAATGACCTGCCTTTAGTGGCTGTGAGTGTGTATGCTTGTACAGTGCCCATACCTTACTTACTCCCAGCGTCCGAGTAAACAGATCCCTTTTCTGTGGGCCCACTGTACACTAAGCCAACATACACTCTTAATGTACACACAAACGCACACACACAATGCAGGCCCACACATATTTTCACAATTTTGCTGACTATAAATTGGTGCATGATGACGTCAAGCATACATATGACCTTAGAAGGGATGGGAAATACACCTCATTCACAGTTGTTTCAAGCCACTTTCTGTAAAGGTCACCTCCTGCTTAGTCTCTTATCTATGAGTGTCCTCGATAGATTGTACACATATCCCAGTGCCCACACACTCATCCCAGGTGGAAAAGTGGGTCACACACACACACACACACACACACACACACACACACACACACACACACACACACACACACACACACACATACACAC
>JBBPDC010000149.1:9562142-9573634 GCA_037974485.1 Hemigrammopetersius urotaenia | reverse complement strand
TATATATGTACGGCCCCCAAGTAGACACTGGACTGTCTCCTGAAGTCCACTATTGTCTCTACAGTCTTGAGCATGTTCAGCTCCAGACTGTGCTGACTACACCAGAATACCTGCCGCTCAACTTCCTGCCGGTTGCAGACTCCATCCTGAATGAAAATGAATTTTTTAAATTCCATTCACTTTATTCAGCTGCTGCCTTGAAAGCTCAACTCCACTTTGAAACAGATGTAAAAAGTTATTCAGCCACACTGAGATATTTGCTGCACAGGCACTAATTGTGTTTTTTGTTTTGTATATTTATGCATATTTAGCATTTAGTGAGTAAATATTCTAAAAGTATTATCATGATAATAACAAACAATCAGTATATTGTGCACTTAGTAATGGACAGGCCTGTGTGTGCTTGAATGTATTCAACTGCATTTGCAGTACAGTATGTGTGTGTGTGTGTGTGTGTGTGTGTGTGTGTGTTTGCATTGCTGTGTGTGTTTATGAGTGTGGGAGAGTTCATTGCTGCCTGCAGTGTGGCGCTCTGATTGTTGAATGCCTGGAAGGTGATGACAGTTAGATGTTATATCATAAGCCTACAGGGAACATACCTGTTGGTACAAGTCATTGTGTGTTTGTGTGTGTGTGTGGGGGGTGGGGGGGTGGGGTTGGGGTTGCTACAGTGCATCAACCAAATCGCAGATACTAGTCAGTCCCAACAGCTGGGATTGGCTGGCATGTGAATATCTCTGAAAAGCGCATTCATTCACGGAAGCCATGACCTACTAATGGAAATTTCCATTTAGAACATTTTTGTATCTTCAGTACCCAAAAGTGGAAGAATTGATGATATCACACCAGATGAGCATGCAGTGTGTACTTTCTTTTGCTGTCACATTACAATAACCTCTCTGCCACCCCCCTCTATGTCTCTCATTTTTAATAGCTACACTGCCACGTCATTTCATGATGAATAGACCAACCAGTGGATTCTTGTTACACAAGCATTAAGAATGTTTTTCTTTCTCCTAAAAAGTTTCCACAATGGAGATGTTCTCCTTGGTATCTCATGCATTCTGAAAAAAACCCAGCAGCACTAGCTCTATGCCAGGAATCTGCCTTGAAAGAGTTACTGTAATTTGTATCATCCCTGGTAAAATGTATTGTCATGGTTCGGTCAGTGGCTGGTGAGGGCCACTGCTTTTCAGTTGTTTTTTAGTTCTGTTTTTGGCTCTGTTTCAGTTCTGTGTTTTTGAGGACTTTTATTGTGGGTTCCTGATTTTGTTCTGGTTATGTCCCCTGTTCCTGAGTTCCACCTGGTTTGTGTCTTGCCCCTGATTTCTGTTAGTATTTAAGTCCTGTTTGTGTTATCCCTGGTGATCAGTCCATCACCTCATTACGCCTCTTTTACACCTCATGACACCTCATTTTGACGCTGCTTTTTCCTGTTTCACGTTTTCGTTCATGTTCATGTATCTAGCGGCCATCGAGCCAGGTTTTTGTTCTCTGTTTTGCTTTAAATAAAGACGTATCAGCATGGATCCTTAGTCTCTGTCCTGCTCCGTGCTCCGAGGAAATTCATGGTGGAGGGCTAGCCCCCTCATAACTTTAAGACTGCAGTAGTAAATATATGTATCTGAGTGTAGGTTCGTGTCAGTTTTGTTAATTGTTTTCTCAAATAATATAGTTGTTTCATCTCATGTCTTTGCATATCCATTCATTTCTTGCCTTTATTTTCTATCATTTCAACTTTGATAATCAGTCATGGTAATTTGCCTCAAACTTTTTTCCCTTTTAGCTTAAATGTAGATGATCTGACGGGACATGTTTGAGGTATGAAGCAAGCTTTAGTTTTGTATTAGCTACAATAGCTTGTATCGTGTGCCTAGATCATCACACATGTTTCAACCCATGTTATTATTATATACTGTCAAATAGACTTGTGCGGTCGCTGACACAATATAACACACTGTTATTAATAGAAATTTACAAACCTCCAACTTCATAATATCTACCATTTTAGCTTTACTTTTGCTTTGCTTTAGTATTTTCCTGCAGATTTGTTTATTTTTACGCTGTCGCTTTAAGAGTCTGCCAGCGTATTTGTCAGTCACTGTGGTGGAAAAGTACCCTGTCTGGCCCGTGGTGTCCCTTTGCAGTGTGTTACTGGAACAGGCCTATCGCTCACCAGTGTCTCCTCTGTCCTTGTAGATTTGGCCCCTCTCTCTCGATAAGCATTGGGGCCTAAATATAGTGAGCTATCAAGGCCAAATGCTATTTTCTTCTACCAAGCTATAGTCTAGAATGGGGAACGGTTTGGAGAATGCGCTATCACCAAACGGATAGTTCACTCTACTAGCTCTAACAGCAGATACTAGCACTGACTTAGCATTGATAAAGGCCATGTAAGACATTGAAACTGAAGCCCTGTGTGTGTGTGTGTGTGTGTGTGTGTGTGTGTGTGTGTGTGTGTGTGTGTGTCTGGGTGGACTGGTACCCCATAAACTACTTGTCTGTTTATGCCTTTATGGTGTCTCAGCTGACTTCTGTGCTGACTGCTGCTGGACTTTAACTGTCACCAGCCCCCACCAGACACACGCAAACACATAACTGGAACAGAATTGTGTGTTAAATATTAACGGTGTCGACGAAAAGATTTAGTGTGTCTCTGTACGGCTATCTGGGTCACACCTCAGTATTAAGTGCTTAAGGAATGATGGAAAAAGCTAGCATGGTAACCCTTCACCTGTGAGACCTTTAGCTGACACACACACACGCACACACACACACACACACACACACACACACACACGTAGGTAAATATACATTATAATTTTTTTGCACTGATATGTATGACACTATACCTTACATAACTGAACACACCATTGTAATACTTTCTTTTGTGTACTGTTTAGAGAACTTTCGGTAAGTGCCCATAACTGTGTGTGCGTGTGTGTATCAGTGACTGGGTGTACAGTGTACACACACTTCGGGTGTTTGGCAGGTTCATTCATCATCATGTTCAGGGCAAAATCAACTCAGGCATTTCAGAAAGCAATGAAGGGTAGAGTGAGACTCAGCACAAAGGCGGGAAAAGAAAGCGATAGAGAGAACAAGGGGGTGAAAGAGTACAACTAAGTGATGGGAAGAGAGCGAATGATAGCAAGAGCATCAGAGTTGGGGAGTTGTCTGGAATGCACATTGAGTCTCCATACTCTCCATCTCCTAATTGGTCCTCATACGCTAGGGTCAGCCAGGTCACCGTCTACCATCAACAGGACCTGTGTTGGCCCAGCTGAAAGGGGGAACAGACAGGGCTAGAAGGGAAACAGGATGAGTGGGAAGAGAGTGTGGAAGAGAAAGCCAAGGTGACATAGGATAGATGAGGAGATAAGCTTTTATCAGCCAAAGTCATGTAGACATTAGTGTGTGTGTGTGTGTGTGTTTGAGGGTATAATTGCGTACATCTAAAATGCTGATAGAAACATGTCACTGCTCAGATGACAAGCAGATACCGTTATTTTTTAAAAAGTTTGGATGTACACATTTGAAAAATGCACATTTCCAAGGATTCAGCCTGCACATGAATATTTCCTAAGGAAGAAGTGATTCCAGGGAGTGCTTTGGAAAAACTCTTACTGCACCTTAAGTACCCAGTGGTTGGTCAGAAACCAAGCCTCAGTCGTGAAGCAAAGGATGGTAATCTCACATGAATTTCAAGCATATCAGGCAAATGAACAATTAGCTGTCAACCCTAAATATTCCCCCAAATATACTCCCAAAGCACATTAATTTCATTTAGACTCAGTTTAATACATTACCCTTAATGAAAATGTAAAAAAAGTATCTGTACTGTACAGTTTACACTGAACTCCTGCAGTGTAAATACCCCTGTATGGACTGCTCTAATAGACTGCTCCCTCTCTCTCTCTCTTTCTCTCTCTCTTACTCTCTTGCTCGCACTCCCTCTCTCTCTCTCTCTCTCTCCTTTTCTCTCTGTCATTGGCATCTCGGCCCAATGGCCGCCCCATATACATTTTCGTTAAGGGTAATGTATTAAGCTTAATTTAAAATGAAATTAAAGTGTTTCAAATTCAGCCATTTTTTCTTAGAACCGAACTAATAATTTGGGCAAAACCCCCAGCAAATTTGTGGAAATTATTTTTATTTTGTGGCAATATATAATTCTTCGTGTGTTTTACTGCCAATTATTAATACAAAAGAAAATGACAGTGCATACCAGTGCCCGTGCATGAATTACAGTGCAGTCTCTACAGCGGTAATATTGGTATTTACATTCTAGCACTGCAGGAGTTCAGTGTAAACTGTACAGTACAGATACGGTTTATCTTTACATTTTAAGGGTCATGTAATAAACTGAGTTTAAATTGAAAATAAAGTGTTTTGGGAGCATATTTAGGGTTTACACAATAAAAATAGGCATTTTAGGCATTTAGGCAAAACACAACAACGCGATTTTGCACTATATGTGGGTGCTCTTGGAACGTAACCCCCATGAAAAGGGGGATTACTGTATATCTGATTACATATAGGACACTACATTCAATATTCAGCCAGGTCTTCTCATCTGTGAAAATAATATTTACAACATGACAAAACTACTTATGCAGATGAGCTAAATATGCAAACACACACTGCTCAGTCACCACAACATGTATGTCTATAATGAGTATTCCACCTAAGGAAATGGTCTAGAATGACTTTAAATGTTTACTGTAACTTTGATTCTAGTTAATAAACATGTTTTCTGTTTACTGGTTGTGTGACTTTGTTACTATCGCAACAATATAAACATTGGCTTTTCAAATATGACTGTATGAGTAAATATATCCATATCTTTCCAACTCCATTACCATTATCATACATATTCTGCGTTTAAGGATCAAAGGGTTCTGGTTCTTGTCTCCTCACAACACAACCTGTTTCCATATTGTTTTGACACAGTCTTGATGTGCTTTCCACTCTCACTGAATGACAGGGATCTTCATTCACAAGTGTCACTTGCATAAACACTGTAATTTAGTAATGTCTAATCTGTTTGCTCTATCTTGCTTTGCATCTGCAGTCATCCATCACTTTGCCTTCTGGCCCAGTGTAAGTACATACTCTCCTCCTGCAGTGGCCAGAGGATGTGAGTAATATGCTAAAGTGGCTTTTCCTTAGAACAGCTTGGCTGAACTTCACTATAGCAGTCACCCTGACCACCATCTGTTTCGCCAAGACCACAATGAGGCCGCCATTGCTGGGTAGGCCCTACCTGACCATCTAGGAGAGAATGAAATAAGCATTTTGGCCCGGCGGAAACAGTGCGGCAGGAAGAGGTGCATTCTGGGAATTGCGGTCCTCTGGTGTGGGCCCCTGGAGGAGAGATAGAGGGCGTGGCCCCTCACTGTGGTTTTACGGTTCGCTTGTCATTGCTGCAGACACACTGGCAAGGCAACCGGCACTTTCCCCTCGGGCCTGGTGTTCGCACCAAACATAATCCTGATGCAGGCTGTCATTTCTGCGACCTCCAGCTTTTTTCTTAGGTACTTTTTTATGGTGTTGTTGTTTGTGCCTCGCTCTGTGTTTCTGTTTAACTTCAAGCACAGCCATAACAATGTCTGTAGCTTCTTTTCTTAGGTCTCTACATTTTGATTAGCCTGAGTGTTAGCGATAGCAAGCATCCGGGTGTTCTCTTGGTCTGACCCCGTACTCAGAGGCGAAGACTTGTAAAAGACATACATGTGTTTTCCCGCTCAGCCATTCAATGAAGCACACAGTAACTTGACCTGCATTTCAAAGACTTGGTTCATCATATTGTGCTTGGCTCTCCGGGCTATGGAACGTATGGCTCAGCACCCCCGGGGCTGCCTCATTCCACATGCTATTGAAGAGACACAGAACGGAGGCCGCTCAGAGTAATACATTCTGATGTGATAATAAGCACTTTGGAATCTATGTGTTTGTTTGAGCACAAAGAACTATAAGTCTTCCTTTGACAGTCAACCAGATGTGACTGAGCATGTCTTTGTGTGTGCATTAATTACTGAAATTGTTTGCACATGCATCTAAATGCACTGACTGGCAGGAACACACTTACATAATCATGGACAGATACAGTATGCTGTAGTGAAGAATAGGTTGTTAATGATGATGAAAGTAGGTGTAGCCATGTGACCTAAGTTTGACCTGCTGATATTCTCTGTAGTGCCTCTATATCTATTAGCTTGGACTTCAGTTCTGACTCAAAGAGGAGAGTGTTTGTGTAACAAAACTGCTTTCTTGCAATCTCCATCTCGCTGCATCTGTTGTTTGCTGTTTTCCGCCACATAAGTTTCACTTATAGCTTCTCTTTCATTATTCCCTTATTTATTTCAGCTCTTTTTTCCCTGTTCAGGCCTTTCCCCACATATATTTCACCTCTCTCTATCTCCCTCTCTTCCTCTTCTCCTTTCCTCTAAGGGCTATTCTGGAAAAAAAACACACAGTGGTCTGCTAGTATATGAAACATGAGCGGAATGAGAAAAATGAGTGCCAGCAAAGCAAGTGACTTGTCCTGTTTCCCCCTGACAATGGAGGTGGTCCCTGCCTGAAACCCCTGCCATTCAAAATCAAAGAGACCTTTACAGCCAAGTTTAACACTGCGATCCTAAACCTATAGTTAAGCATACAGAGGTTTTATTGGGCAAGTCTCTGAAAAAGGATCACATGACCAAATTAGAGACTGCTAAAAAATTCAAGCCAGACATGGGAGAACTTCATGGAACTTAGACCCTTCCCATGTGTTGATAGACGATTTTGAGGAATTATGAGTTGGCACTAACCCTGTGCTTTCAGTTTTCTTCATCTTCCTACATATGGATCGTTTTCACTTTGCCTCTAAATACATTGTACACATTTAGCCGTCTGTATGTCTGCTGCAGTACACCATGACCTATATTTTAAGGGCCCTTGTTACGTAAGTAAACTGGGTCCTCCTTCTTAGACAGCAAAGGGAGTGGCGTGTGATTTAAGGTTTGTTTGTCCTTGCTGAACTTATGGGCTTTGGGTTTCTATGTGACTTAAGAATGAATAGCTCGTGAGATCTTGTATAAGAGCCATGAAAGAGAGAGAGAGGGAGAGAGGGAGAAAGAGAAAGAAAGAGAGAGAGAGAGAGAGGGGGGGGGAGAGAGAGAGATCTACCTAAAGCTTACTGCTGCCTCACCACTTCTGAATAACGTGCCTTTACTGAACTAACAGCATGCAGAGTACAGAGCTTAGGTCGTGGCAGATGTATCCATCATGTGCTTGAAAGCACCCATTCCCTACTGGCTAAGGCCAAAAAAACAGAAGTCCTCCACAAACAAATGGTACAGCAATGATTAATAGCAGTTTTACAGAGCGCAACGCAGCCCACTCCCTTCATTCCTCCCTCCTTCGCACATTTGTACAGAAAACGTAAACACAAACACTCTGTTCATTGTTTCTGCTCAGCGTTCCATGCTGGTGGGAACAATAGGGGCCTGCTGGAGATCTGTGAAAGCTCCCTCTCTGCCTTTTGCTCTCCCAAAGATGACATAAGCAGGTCCAATGGTGGGCTATCATCTTGCCTCACCAATCACGCTCATCGTCCATTGGCTGTCTCTCCTTCTCCCTCCCTCTCTTTTTCCCTGTTCATTTTGCTTGCTAAGACAATCGCTCTGGCCTTGTGTAACACAAACACTCACCTTTGACTGAGTTTGAGTAATGTCATGCTCCTGTTTGCTCTGACTTCGTCACTCCCCCAGGTGTGTGCAGATATGAGCGACAGTGTTTCACCCGTGTTTCATTATCCATGGGGCATGCTGGACTGAATGCTAATGGCCCTCAGCTACAGATGTCTGCGAAATACATCAGCAAAGAGAACGTTCTGTTTCTTTAACATATGTAGAAGCAAAAAAACTGGATCCCATTTTAGAGGAGAAAAGTTCTCAAGTTAACCGTCCCCCGAAGCCCAATTTCCCTCAATTGGATTACTGTTCGCCGTGATCTACAGCCGACCCCTATGCCTGTCTGTAACTAGCTGGCGGAGAATGAATAGGCATACCACATAGCCATCTGTTCCACAGTGGAAACAAAATGAGTGTTCATGCAGTGTTTTCCTCGCCCAGCTGTGCCCTGAATCCTTAAACACAGGTTTTCTGCCTTGCACCTTTCAGCAACAGTTTGATCTTAATGCACTGGAGGAAAAATACACCCCCCAACCCCAACCAATGCCTTACCATGCTCCACCGCCAGAGATGGGCAAATTGACTTACATTTTCTTAGATAAATAAAATGTTGATCGATTTGTATCAGTATGATAACAATTTTACATATATTCAAGAACATTTCTTAAGTAGCTTTTTGCTTAGTTCCACTTTAGGCACTAGGAGTTTGATTCGGTGATTTGTTTTAGCCCCTGGACAGCTTTGTTGTTGCTCACAACCCTCACTTCATAACTGTATCTCTGTTCTGATCATTTACACAAAAACAATCGCCTCAAAGACTAGAGCAGAACCTAACAAACTGCAATTCTTATGCTAATTGAGGAGGCCTATGAAAAAATTCCAAGAACTTTTGAGACCTGATACTTTTGCTTTTTTTCCCCTAGACACTTTTACATCTACTTAATTCAAGTAACCGCGCGTTTAACTGACAGAAAGTATATTCTACCCACCGCTCTTCACCACTAACCTGAGCCAGCTCAACATACATGAAGTGCCATGTCATTTCTCCCAATGGGTAATTACCTAAGGCGGGGGCACCCAGCTACATCTCTCAGTTTCTTCTCCTACACTTTTTATCTTTTTCTTTCATTCTTCTGTTTAGAATGGCCTTCACATGAGATTATGCACACCAGGACCCTGAGAATAGGCAGCTTGAGCAAACAGGTAAATGCTGGGTGGATCAAAGTTGCCTCAGGCTTGACCTACATTACTCTCAGACACTCTTGACAGCCGAGAGTGCTAAACCTTGGGTCTGCTCTTTAGCGGCACTGTTACATGAACAAAACTGCGAAAGTCTGTTTCATTCCTGAGAAGGGGCAAGAGAGACAGAAAGTGAAAAAGATGCTGACTAAAAGACAGAGAGGCTGAGAGAGATAGACAGAGAGAAAGAGAGGGTGTTGCTGTAGAGCGTTGAGGTTCCATTCCGTCATGTTTTTGACTCGTTGATAATGAACTTTAAACTTGGATTAAATTCAGAAAAGTCCTTTGTTTACATAGTAATGCTTTACCAGGATGAGATTTCCCTAAATCAAGTAATGATAAATGAAATCATTATGACACAAAAACAATAGAAAGCAAAACTGTGCTTATTAAATGCTTAGCGTTTCATACACATTTGGTGAGTCATGTGACCAGTATACCAGTATACCCTGCCTCCTATGTATAATGTATTCTCAATTACATTATCTTCCCTACTATCTTGCTAGTTAAAAGCTCATAATATAACATCATAATAACTGTCATGATGCATTATAGTATCAGTTATAGTAATTCATGCTAATGATAACATAACTTGGTTATATTAATGAAAGCAATTTGTCAAAACACTTTGTGACAGCATATGAGATCTGCCGTGACATGTTTAAGTTTATGTTGTGTAGCATGATTCATACAGAGCTACCAGCTACAAAAGCCTGTGTGAGCATGCATTTCAGTTTGATATTCTCATAACTATATACCTTCTAACTTTTGAGTTCTTACTTATTTTTTTCTTACTTTTTAGTTTCATAGTTACTGAGTAATTAATTGAAGTTACGGATGAGACTTCATACCTGAACAATAAGGCTGCAATTTACAGGGTTTGATGAATATACACTATATGGACAAAAGTATTGGGACGCCTGACCATTACACCAACATGGACTTTGACCCCCCCTTTGCAACTAGGGAAAAGGGAATTTGTCCCTTTTCATTCTGTAGGTAATTTATGAGGTCAGATTGAGAGGTTGGATGAGAAGGCCTGGCTCGCTATCTCTGTTTCAGTTCATCCCAAAGGTGTTGGATGGGGTTGAGGTCAGAGCTCTGTGTGGACCAGTCAAGTTCTCCCCACACCCAACTCACCCAACCAGGTCTTTATGGAGCTGGCTTTGTGCACTGGGGCACAGTCATGCTGGAATAGAAAAGGTTCTTCACCAAAGTGTGTCCAGAAAGTTGGAAGCATGGTGTTGTTCAAAATATCTTGGTATGCTGAAGCACTGAGCTTAACTGGAAGTAAGAGGATCTAGGCCAAACCCTGAGAAACAGGTGTCTCACAATTATTTTGTCCATGTAGCATAACTTTTATTAAATAAAATAATTATTATATTATAAGAATTATAGTATAATAACTTCTCCATGCCTTATTTTTTTCCTCACAGCGATACACATGATAGCATGTGAGGATGTAGAGAAAATAATGACTAAAGCAAGCAAAGCTGATGGTAAACAGATGTTTACTCATTTTTGTGTGTGTTTGCCTGTTTGAGTGTTCATTTCTGTGTGAATAACTATGAACTTTATGTCACATGTATGGTGCTTAAGGGAAACAATATGTGTGTGACGACATCAGTCTATTCCACAGTCTCTCACCTGAATCCCACAACGACCTCGTGGTTCACTTTGACTCAGTCGTTGTTATTCATCTGTTTTTCTCTGTCTGCCCATCACCTCTGCTCTCATTTCCCTCACACATGTAGATGGTTCTCTTCGTGTGGCCTCTTGGAAGGCCAGCGTGGTCTCACTGTTTTTTCTCTCCTGCTTTTATCTCTGTCTGTGGTTTCCTGTGGAGCCTGCCAAGGAACAATCAGAGGAACCGCACAGTCACAGTTTATCCAAAACAACGTGATCTTCATTCTCTATCACTCACTAGCTCTCTATAACTCACATGTACTCATTCTCACTTAATCATTCTCACTCATTCACACTGTCCCTTTGTTTCACTCATTCACTCATTCTCATATTCACCCTCTCTTCCACTCGATCATTCATTCTCTACCTCGCTCCATATAGTTCTATCATTTGCTCAATCACTTGCTCACTATCTCCCTCCCTCCCTTCAGTTCACTCACTCTCTCTTATCTCTCCCTCAATCACTCACACGTTATAATTTTCTATTACTCATACACTGTATTCTAGCTTACTCACTCATTTTGTCTATTTCACATATTCACTAACTCCCTGTTTCACTTATTCACTTGCTATTTTACTTGTTCACTCGGTTTCACTCTTTCTCTAAGTTCCTTATGTACTTGTTCTTTCACACACTTCTTTCACACACTCACTCAATCACTCAAAAGCATACGCATACACACTCACTTTTTCCCTCTCACCCATGTTCCTCTTCACTTGTGCTGTGGAGCTGAGCTGCTGGAGGTCAGCAGGAAACAGGATGGGTGACTTCCCGCTTAGACAGACGTCGCTCTTGTCTCTATGGAGAGGAAGAGACACACACACACACACACACACACACACACACACACACACACACACACACACACACACACACACACACACACA
>JBBPDC010000149.1:9550625-9562042 GCA_037974485.1 Hemigrammopetersius urotaenia | reverse complement strand
ACACACACACACACACACACACACACACACACACACACACACACACACACACACACACACACACACACATATATATGAAAAGACTAACCCTTTTCCTTTAGAGAAGTCAGTTCCAGATGCTACACATATGAAAGATCAAAAGGCATTTCTTCTCAGCGATGCTAATTACAGAGCTAACTAAATATCTATTATACCAGCAAAATGTGAGATTTTACTTTTTGACAGGAAAATGTTCAAGCTAGTTTTCACTTTGCCACATTTATGGAACTAATTTGTGTTTATTATCATAATGATGAACATAAAAGTTTTAATGATCTCATGCTTCAATGTGTAAAAGAGAAGCCCTCTATAATGGAGGACATGGAGCAGATGGAGATTAGGTTTTGGCTCAGCGATGAACCATGTGACTTCATCTTACTCAAAGAGGGGTCAGTCTAACGGCTCTATAGTGGGTAGGAGGGCACTGACTGGCACCACTTCGGCACAGACTTGGCACGGCTCTTGACGTAGGATTGGATCAAGCTCAACTTGTTCACTCTTGGATGGTAGTGATGGTGTTGATGGGGATGTTGGTGGAGGGGGTGTCTTTTTTATAGCACTGTCCTGTTTGCGGGCCTGGGGAGGGCTGGTGGGTTGATGGGGTAAAGTTAATGCAGCCGTGCTTTGCATTTGTAAAAAGGCTGCACAAAAGCGAGGCATCCTCTCCCTCTCCTGACCCGATAATGCCCGGCAGGACCCGGCTCAGGGCCCCGATGCAAATGAGAGCATGCATTTAGGACGTGTGAGCACAGACAAACAGAGGCAGGCGCTAGGAAGACTGATAATGAGGGGGCTGATGGGAGCAGTTCCCACTGCTGGCCACCCGCGGAAGCTATGTTTGGGCAGAACGGCAGAATTAATGACCACCGCATTCCAGCAGGCACCGATGGTGCAGCTAAGGAAAAGACAAAAGTGAGCCCTGCAAAAATGCTAATTCACCCCTGGGCGGAGGGAGTAGGGGTCTTTCAATAGCATTTGAGAAATAATTCTGTTCGTGAGAGAGACATGTGCAAAGGAATGCATGTAACCAAAGCACATAACATGGACTGTAAACACACTATACACATACATATCTCTATAAGGAAACTTTTTTTAGGAATTCACTTTTTCCGCTTCAGCTGAACACCCAACAACCAAACTTCACACGCAGGTTTTATTTTGCACCAAACATGGCTTGTCATTGCATGCTGGGAAGAATGACAGTGTCTTGACAGTGTCTCTTGCATCCTCCCCCATATACAGTTTCATGGTAGTATTAATTTGCTAGGCCTTTTGGTTCTTAGTCATATGCAACAGACACCCCAGTCAAATTACATGTTTTGAGTATGTTCTCTTCTGGAGAGAACATTCTTAAAAATGACATATTCCTACAAATTTTAGTGCACACTTTCTAGTTTGATATGCAGTAAACCTCTGCTTTTCACCGGGTTACATTCCAAGAGCACCCGCATAAAGTGAAAAAACGTGAATATGGGATGTGGTGTTGTGTAAACCCTAAATATGCCCCCAAAACACATCCATTTTATTTTAAACACAGCTTAATGTAAAGGTAAACTTATATTCATACTGTACAGTTTACAATGAATTCCAACAGTGCTAGAATGTAAATATCGATGACAAGAACGAGGGGGCAGGGTGGATGAGGCCTGGATATCATAAAAGCAAAAAAACAAAAATACAGAGGATGTTTGCAGTTTCTGAGCATGTGTGGGGTTTCCGCAAACATTTATTAGTTAAAGAAATTCAAGAGCAGGGTTTACATTTATCTTGCCTTTATATATTAAGCTAGATTTTTTCCTAATGTTAATTGAAGTATTTGCATATGTGCAGACATTTCCTGTGCAGAGTATGTGTGCACAGTTTCAATTAGAAAAAAACTAAACTAAAGTATAATTAGGCCAAGGGAGCCCAAAAAATCCATGACATGTATAAATATATTGTATGTGTTTGAAAGTGAAAAAAGATGCCATATTATGCCATAGAGCATAATAACATCAACATAATATAATCAAGTAGTGTTTTCTTTGTCTGCTTGTTTATTTTTTGGGCGGTATTTTGCGTGGGTTGATGTGATCTGGGTAGTATATTTGCATTTCTCCTCATGTTTTCCTACTTAGTATACATGGTTTGGTAAGCTTTGGGAACAGTCTGGGCCTTGTATGTATGAAAACAAATACAAAACCACAGTTTCGTTCAGACTGATGAATTATAAAAACCGTGAAGTCCAACTTTGACATAAGACAAAAATCTTACCATCAGGGCTGGAGAATGCTTCCCAGCTAACTCTTCTCAGGTGTTTCCATGCGGTCCATGCAGTGACCCATTTTCTCCTGTCTCCATGTTGAGTAACCCTGCGGTTTGGGGAGCGAGAATTCACACCCTGTTTCTCACATGGCAGGATGACTGGGTGATTAACGTGTGTGTGTGTCTTATGGAAGTGCTACAAAAAAACAAAAGGACGTGATGCACTGCATGTGCTGAATGGGATTAATTGCCTACACTCTTAAAAATGAAGGTGTCAAAATGATTTTCTGGAGTAATGCCACAGTTACCATCATTTTTGTTTCCTTAAAGAGCCCTTCAATGAATGGTTCTTTCAAGAGGGATTTTTGTAAATGAGATGAAGCTTTTAAAAGTTGAAAAACCCTCCACATAGTATAAAGATTCTAAACCAATTAAAGGCTTTTCCCAGACTAGTATATCCAGGCCAAGAACACTTCAGGAGCCTTTATGTTTAAGAGTGTAAGGGTGATATACAGTCAGATAACAAAGTGGGTGAAGAGTCTGTAGCCACATTCACAAAAGGGTTTGCTGAAAGGGGTTGAATGAGACATAATAAAAAAGTGTATTTTCCTTACTGGTGACTTGTTATTGTATTTGCCATCCAAGAAACTGTGAAGTTTATCGTTTCTACAATTTGTCTCCCTTTTACAGAAATCTTATGATTCTACAGGCTGTTAGCAGTTTCTGCTTGGCGAGGCAGCATCCCCCCTGTCCCACTCGATTAACCACCCCGACTCAGCCAGCCTTCCTACTTTCACCCTCACAGCTGCTGTTTTGCAGATGTTTCTGATGGGTAGGACAGTGCACAACATCAATCTTATGTCATGTGTTGCAATTTGTACGAGGCGGTGGGATATTTGGAACATACTCCACTATATTCCACTAGAACACTGGTGTCCTGGAGTGTCCCCCTGCCCTCCACATTTCAGTGTTCACACCCGCATCCAAAAACATCTGGATAATTAAACGATTCATTAGATTTCACAACTAGAGGAATATGAGGATATCAAGGTGTAGCAGGCTAATAAGCTCCAATTATAATTAGAGACAGTAACAAAAACAGAAATTAATATGTTACTTTGGTGTCTGTTATGAGCTTAAAATGTGGATCTGTTTAATGTAGACAACAATATCAAATGTGACTATTCAACACTGATTACCTGAAACTCCCATTAGTGAATTAGTGTTGGCAAAACAGGCAAACTAATTCTATTTATAAAGTAAACTAAATACCACTGTATAATGGAAACGCATACGAATGGAATATATATCTGCATTAAATACCACTGTATAATGGAAATATATCATACAAAGAATGAACTGAAGTGTTTAAAACTTTAAAAGTACACACAGAACTATTAAACAGAAAAGTAAGTATGTCTCCTCTAAAGCTTACCAGTACTGGATAATTTCATCCTGGATCAATTCAGACTCTAATTTTACCTATATGTTATTCTCCTGCGGCACCAAGCCAAGACTAGCAAGTTTTAATAAAGTGCCAGATCATATCTATGTGTTCCTCTTGACTGATTTAGAAAGACATGGCTAAGGTTAATTGTGAAGGTTGTCATCTGTTCATTTAGCTGTGGGTGTGTGAGACAGGTGTGGGAAAGTGTTTACATGGGAAAGAAATGAAAGAAGTACAGAGAATGAAATAGGAAAACTGTAGGAGGACGTTAACCTCACATACATTTCTCTCCACAGAAAAACATAATAAATGATGCTTTTGTAGTATATCATCCATTCTAACTACAAGATAATTATGGACATCAAGGAGCAATAAGCAGTATCACAAAATACCACAATGGTTTGAGTTGGACCATGTTATGCAGACCAGACTTTCATGGCTTTTCCAAGTCTTCTCATTGCTTTAAAACTCCAGGATGCTAATGCTTGCTTACACAGACTGCGAGTACAATGATCTGAGATTGAAAATATTTTAGAATAATGTTTCACTTCAACAAAGGAGGGTAAGAGGTTAGGCCACATACTCTCTAAACTCTTGAGAGAAAACCTAGTTCTGGGTGGTGCATACTTTGTTGAAACATTGCAGTGGAGGGAGCAGCCAAACTATAATTATTTTTTGTGATTAATGTGACATAAGATGAATGCTAATCCTAAGACTTGTCCATTCATCACCATTTTCTTCCACCAGGTTCTGTTGCACACAGCTCTCCTTTATAAAGACAAACCAGTCAACAAGTTGTAAAATGATTTCAACTATGCTCTATTTTTCACACAACAATATGAAAATTGGAGTAACTTATACAATATATGTCTGGATCTATCCAGTCCTCCCCTATAATTAATGATTTAAGCTGCTTTAAGGTGTACCCACTGCTGACACAGATGTTCTGTTGTGTCCAGACTGCTTATATACTGTATTGTATAGCATTACTAATTGAATGGGCAACTGTCGACTAAGTCAAATGCCAAGTGTTGTGTATAAAGGGTATAAAGCACCAGCACCAGGCTGTCGAGTGAAAGAGTTCAATCCAACACCTTTAGAGTTGAGAGGCAGAATTACCCATCTTCAGGTTCTGACCTCAGTAATGCGCAAATGACATGTAGCGTTCACAGAAATGGAAAAGCTGCTTCAGCAGCAAAACATGAAAAAAAAAACTCTCTGTATCAGTATCTTGATTTCAGAAGAAATGTCTGCAAACATTTGGATACAGAGGCATTACAAAGTGCCTGTTTTTCAGGGGTCATGGGTCACTGATAAAGTCATCAGAGTAAAAATGCTAGTAATTGACTGATATATGTGTGGAATATTATTTATATATGTAAAGCATATATGGCCATACAGGAACAGACTTTGAAGCTGTTTTGTCAGTTTTACTGCTGGTGTAGTTACTGCTTTTTGCCTTTGTAGGGCAGGGCTCTTGTCAGGGGCTCCATTTGGAAATAATCTTGCTCAGACAGTCTGGCAGGCTATGAAAGGGTGACTGAGGCTGGTGTTCTGCACTCTTCTCCGCAGGTCTCTGTCTCTCTGTGGGCCTTTAATGAGGCCCGACCTGTTCAAGGTCTTCTGCTCTGATGTGGCTAACCAGACCAGCAGTGGATTCCCAGGCCCTGAGTTTCCTGCCTGCCTGCCTGTGGCTGGGTCTGTGCTCTGGAGAAAGCTGTGCTCTTTACCTCCCACAGGAATGGAATGTGTAAAGATGAGCAATTACTCTGTTTCACCAGAGAAGAAAAATGGCTTATACCTCAAAAACAGTATCCATGCTACTGCAACTGAACATAATGAATCAGCTTTGTGTCAGCTTTCTGCTGGGAAAAGTGACATTTCAACAAGACAGTTTCTGATTGCATGGTATATGATATTTAACATTTCTAAGTACATAAATATGTAATAGTCTTCCAAAGCACAAACTTTCAGATCAAAAAGTTTCAGAACAAAAATTTTAGAATGAAGAAAAAGGTGGAAAATCTTTATCACAGATAATTCTATGGCCAAAAAGTTGCATTTCTAATAGTTTTACTTTAGATTAGTTTTATTTTTTGCTCCAGAAAATACAAAATCTCTTCATGTCTGTATAAATAGCTTTTAACTACAAAACAGGAAAGCCAAAGTCTGTGTAGTACAGACTGAAAGACTGAAAACACAAATATCTCAGCAAACACATTTATGCAGTGTGGTTGAAATAAATACATACGGGCTCTGAACAAAGTTCAAATTCTGATTTTAAGTCCATGGCCCTGACTCTTTTTTTCCGTGGTCGCAACTCTCGAGTGGCATACTCATCAAAACATGGGTGAAATATGACTGCGAGCTGGGGTTATTAAAACTGTTATTATCACGGGTGATTGGGGTTTAACAGGACCTGACTGTCACTGTAATAACAGGGTGGTTCAGTTATAGGAGCTTTGGCCTGTTAGAGTGACCAGAAACGAGTCATGAAACCCCTTCTGTGTGGTACATTTGCCAGTATTTCCCCGTCCCCTCCTCACGCACTTTGAGCGGTCGCACAAGCATGGTCAAATACATGGAAGTGCGCAGTGTCACCAGGGCCTGCAAGCACACGCACATGCAGAAAGGCTCGATCGCAAACCTCCTCAACTTTCCATCTCCAAAACATTTCATTCACGCTTACTTAGTCTTGTGTGGCTGCTACTGCCTTATTATCCAAAACATCATTTTGATATTACTGCAGCAGCATCTTGGCATAAAGCTGCTGTCAGTTGGGAATTAAGAAAGAGATTTTCCATCAAAAACCCCTGATGCAGATCAACGCCACCCAACTGGTCTATAGCAACAAACAAGCGGTTCAACCCATGAAATACGAGTAGAAAAACAAAGCTCTCTCTTCACGAATCGACCCTTCCCCTCGTCCCTTCCCCTGGTCCCTGCCCCCCAGCCCTGTCCCCCACTCCTTCATTAATCACCCCCACATGCGGAAAACTCACCCGGGCAGAGTGAATTGTGGCTCTTTCGGCCACTGAAGGGGTCGTGTATGTCCCTGAGCTGCCCACAAGCGCTGGCTGTTCTCTGCGCCCTGTTTATTTGGCTCTGGTAATGGTCTCTGTCACGGGCGATTGGCAAAAGGAGACCTTGATTTACTCCAGGTGGCTTCAGGCTCATTGTCCGGCCTTTAGGAACTGCCCCGAACTCTGACCCCTGACCCACAGGTTGACCTGTGGCTTAATGAGTGAGAGGGTCAGTGTTTGTGCATCCAAGAGTGGGGTAACATGGAAAACTGGTGGGGACACTCTGAGGGGGTGTTTGTATGGATATGTAACAGATATGTTCTCCCAAGCCCACCTCACTTGTATGTACTTATGTGGCCTGAACTGAACAAGTTAATTTGAGAAATGAATATATTTAATAAAGCCTCTCGAAATACTTTCAGGAAGGGGAGGAACACAGTACCTTTGTGGTTACTGTGGCCTGTGTTTCAAGAGTTTGCACTCCAGGTGTTTGGTGCACTGGAATGACATGTTAGTGTCACCTTGCACCCTTAAAGAGAAACTTTTTTACACACAAAAAAACCATCAAGTACATCTCTATTCGGAAAAAAAATGTTCTCTATGTTGAGTGTAGCACAACTTAGGGACCTCCATTACTCAAGAGCTTGGACGGATGATTTGTTACCGAGAGAGAACACTTGAAGTCAAATAGTTCAGTCAGAATTTTTCCATTTACACCATACAAGGTTTAGGCAAGTCAGTGTTATAGTGGGTCCTATGCATTTGGTGACAGTTGCTGCTGTCTAGACATGCACAACATGATACCCCTTCCCAAATCCAGTTCTGCTTATGACTAGAATACATACACAGAGGTAAATTAAGGCCCCTGCTTCAATTCCCAAAATACCCAGGCATGTCTAAAGATAGTGGGCTGTGCTGCACACCAGTGCATGATTAGACACATGCTAATACCGTGCTTATGCTAGCTGGGCTCTGTCTCCATTCCTGAACTTGCCCCCCATGCCTCAACCTGCACTCCAATCTCTCGGGTCCGTGGAGAGAACACAGAAGGCAGCTGCCCACACGACTCTGTCAGCAGCATGCCACGGATTTAGACTTCCAGTGTGTGCACTATAAAATAGACTACCAAGCCAATAAGCTAACTGTCTTAAATGCAACCAGTATTGATGAAATTTCCACAATCCAAGCTTCTTAATTTTGTTTAAAAAAAATCTAGCACATTATGACTGCTTTAAGCTTGCCACTGTTTATATTGCACTGTGGCAGATGCTTGCAGTCATTCTAGCAGAATGTTAGAATGCTTGAGTCAGTGACCTGTCTGCCTAGATTTAAGCCAAGGCTAAGTACTTGTCATGAAACAGATATTCATGCAGTCCTCAATGCACAAAACTCTCAAGAACAATAGTACCATTTGACCACATGAAAGACTATACAGAATATAAAGAGTCTTCAATTTGCAAAGCTTAAATTAGATTTAGTATGATCATGATGAAACAGTGTATTCGTTTTGGAATCTGAAATATCCAGTGGAAACAATATGCCTTTCTTTGTGTGTGGGCACAGCACCCGGTCCTGTTGTCACTGAGGAGTGCGGACCGCCATTTGGACTAAACAGAGCATCCAGTTTATCTTCTAGCAATGAAAGAGTGTGGAGAAAGCAAGCGAGAGAACAATGTGACCCCATTGGTTGACATGTCAGGGTCAAAGGGGAAGATGGGCTCAGGGTCAGAGGTTGGGGGTTCCCATGGACACCAACACTGGGAGAAGAGAGGCCATTCCAAAGCAGCTTTAGCGTAGCTGATTCCTCCGCTATGCAGCCCATAGGTTTCGTATAGTTCTACCATTGCCTGCCGATGCCCATTGTGAGCGATGAAATACTATGGAGCTGTGAGAAACTGGTGTGAGGTCATCTTTCACAGGACAATGCTGTGAATGATTACGGGCTGAGTGGGAATGTTTACCTTCCAACAAACATGAGAAAATAGAATGAATAAAACGAATGAAACCTCACTAGAAAGAGAAGCCTTGCCTTGAACTGTCTATGAAGCATGGTTGTCAATACTCTTTGTGTCAGCTTACAAATCATTTCATCATCTGAAGTATTGCAAAGCCAGAGCAACACTCAGATGGTGATGAAGTCATAGAACTTTGGGCGATGAGCTATAAATTTTCTGCTCCTTGTCCACAGTGGAGCATGCCTTGGGGACTTCTGGAGGGGGCCAGAAGGACTGTTTCATGTAAGGGAATGAGGCGCGGTTACACTGATGTCACCCTCTGGACATCTGCACAGCGGTAACAGACAGACTGACTCTGTCAGGGTCCGGAGGTACTTCAGAATATGAACGCCCTTGTTCTCGCCCTTGGGGTCCCTCTTGGAGATGGAGCCAAGAATGAGATTCTAACAAGACTAATGAGCAAAGCCAAAGGATGGCCATTACTAAGTGAAAGGATGAACAAGGAAGGATTCATGGAGGGCCAGAAGGGGGCCAGTGGGGGGCAAGAAATATGTGAATGGGACAAATTTGTACTAAGCATGCTCCAGCATACACAGCAAAAACCCCTGTGTTGACTTAATGCCTACCTCAGAGAATCAGGAGAGAGCTGATGGGCAGTTGTGGTCCTATAGAGCTGGAGTCCTGCACAGTTGGGTTATTTCCCTTCTCAAACACTCCTGATTCAAATCAATCAAGAAGGCATAGTGGGTGTATTTGAGCAAGGAAATCTCCAAGTTGTGCCGATCTCCAGCCCTCCAGGACCAAAGCTGCCCACCCCTTATGTAAATTGTTCATATAAGTAATAAACAGTGTTGGATTACAGTAAGTTCAACACTAGGCATTTTGTGCTGTAGTCCTAAAATGCTGAGAACAAGTAAAAGCTGGAAAGAAAAGCCTCTGGTGGGGCTGATACCAGCTGATACCAGCTGATACCACCAGTTTATTAGGTCTTTGCTGTGCTGAAGGTGCTTGGTCAGTCCAGGTTAGCGCAGTGAAGATCTCAGCTATGCCTCTTCCACAGCTCCAAGACCTGGTCTGTCCAGCAATAGCCTATGGCAATTACTGGAACATCGAAGCCTGTCTTATTGGTGTCTTCTGATGTAACTTGGTCTGTACTGTCCTGTGGTCCCAGGGGTGCATGTGTGTGTGTTGTACAAACCCTCAGCATTCGGTAATCAGTGCAAGCACATGAACATTTAGTGACAGCATCTCTTTAAACTCAGCGCCAAATAGCTGGTAATGCAGTTTAATTGGGGTCCCATGACACAGCATTTTGCATGATGCTATCCTTAGACACAGTGCAGCGTATTACTCAATCACTAAAACCAGGCCAGTGCCAAATAATCAACTCTTGTGTTTTCTCCTTGTTTTACGTAAAATTGGACGCAGCTTGACAAGACAAAATACGACACATAGCACATACAGAGGTGTTTATTCAGTCAGCACTATGGATTTTACAGGACAAAGCCTTTACATTCTTAAAAATAAAGATGCCAAGAAAATGAAATTGCTCTGAAGAATCTTTAAATGAAAAGTTTTTTTCAGTTTTTTTCAAAAAACTGAAATGTTCTTGATTGGAACCAAAAGTGAATCTTCTACCCTCTGCTTGACCAGAACAGTTTACCATGGTTGGTGTTTACACAGAGTGTAAGTTTATATGTGTGCCAAGAGACACACACCTGACTAACTCTGTATGTCCACGCGTCTCATGTGTTGGCTGCACATGGGGTTAAAGGTCAGAGGGGATAAGTAGGGGTCTTGCTCTCAGAGGTCAACATTTATGTTAATCCACAGGAGACTCACTGTCTGGGGTCATAGTTTGTCTAAGGATCCTTGACTCAATTAAGTAAAATCTTCATCATCAACCAGTAAAGTTTCATTCCAGACTGCTTATTTGTTCTCACATGGTGCAATGCACTGGCATTGTGGAGGAATGGTTTGCATGGTGGCAAATAAGATTATGCTGTCTGTGTATCTGTGTCAGTGTGTGTATGTGTGTGTGTGTGTGTCTAGTTGCGTTTTAGATCACAGTAGAACAGTGTTGTGCCTCATCCAAACTGTTTCGTGCTGGAAAAAAGCCTCTTTTTATATATGCTGCATCAGTGAAAAAAGCGTCACTTGAGGGCACATCAAACGCTCTCAGCGAAACGTGAATCAACAGCTGATTGTTTTTTGATAGACGTTAAAAGTGCAGAGTACTCTCTGATGTCTTTCAGTCTTTCTCCTCTTTTCTCACTCCCTCTCTCCCTCCTGCTTGCTCCTGCTCCTTCTTTCTCGGCTAATCCGGCTAATTAAAATGTGTTGGCCTTCAGGGTGAAGCTAAAGCCGGACCACTCCGCCCAGCACTGATCGCCCACCGCTTTCTCACACTCCACAGAAGAGAGGATAAGAAAGAGAGGGCTCACTTTTTCTCTGTTCCTCCATCTCTCGCTCTCTCTGTCTCTCTCACACACATACACACACACATTCATGAACAGTGGGTGAATTCATGAGATGGACTCTTATCAGCTCCAGTCTCTGTGAATGGCGCTCTTCACTCTGCGATACCCGATACATTCGGGCTATCTTTGCTGCTACCGCTTTACACTCAAAGACACACACACACCAACACACACACACACACACACACACACACACACACACACACACACACACACACACACACACACA
>JBBPDC010000149.1:9535617-9550525 GCA_037974485.1 Hemigrammopetersius urotaenia | reverse complement strand
ACACACACACACACACACACACACACACACACACACACACACACACACACACACACACACACACACACATTTTTTTCATACATGAGAGCACAGATAGGCCTAGAACAGAAATATCAAGACTTAAAGGCAAGTATAAATATTAAACCCTATTCATAGCAATGTAATCACCCAAGACCTGATGGGACATGCATCCATATACTGATTCCACATACATACGCCTGTGAATACAAAAATCTTTGGTCACTATCTCAAATACTGCACACTGTATCATATTGGGTCAGAAAACCTTGAAAGTCAACCCAGAATGTGAACTTTAGAGGACAATGCAAACATGTTCTTAGCTAAACATTAGCTAAAAAAGCTTTGTCTTTTTAAATGTCCTTTTTCATGAAACTACAGTGTCTACAGTGAGATTTTCTGGTTAAAAGACAAAGATCCCTTCTAACGGTGTATCTTCAAGGTGTCAAGAACTTTGAAAACACTTTAGAATAGATATTTTTTTTCTACTCCTTGGCTAATGCAAAAGGAAACCATATAGCGAATTGTTCTGCTAGTAAGCTGAATATCTGTATGTATTAACCTCTATACCAGTGGCTACGCTAGCAGTTAGGATTTCTTTATCACTGCAGAGATTGGTGTTCCCAATGGATGTGTAAGACATGGTTATTTTAGTGAGATATGAATGATGGGCAAAAGCGCAGAACAAAACAAGGATACATAATTGTAAATCTGTCCAGTCAACATAACATGACAAAGAACACTTTAGTTTTAGGGCTAAATACACCCTTGAGATCTTCTTATGACATTGACTATATAACTATAAAACATCCAGTAAACAGCATCAGTGAGCCAGCTTCTGCATATTGAAGTCTCATGAGTCATGACATAACACTTCCTCAGTTTCTTCAGTATCCAGGAACTGTAATCCTTCAGGCATTCATGGCCATAAAATCCAGTGCTGCTTTCTAGTCCCCAGTATTTCCTGCACACATACATGTGAAGTAAAAAATACTACATTTCAGAAACAGGAACTTTACAGGAGAATAAAAGACTTCTCTAAATGCCTGTTAATGCACCTTGAAAACGGAAAACTTTTCTTTGTAAAACCGTTCATTTGTCATGAAATATTAACACAATGTAAAGTAATGCAGCTGTTTACATTGTGGAAAAAAAATCTGATTTCTAATGAGGGCAACAAAATATAACTAGAAAACAACCCCTTAGCATCATCAGAAAAATCTGTATATATACAAAGCCTCATAAGTATGACATAACATTCATCCTGGTTCTTCAAATTCCTCAGGAACTGTAATCATTTGGGCGCTTGTTACTGTGAAATCCAGCATCGCTTACCTAAATGGCTGCTTGTTGATGACATTTCTCGCTAGCCCGTATTTAGCGGGCTGGGCCAGAATGGATGTGAGCAGTTAGGCAGCTATGCGCTGGTCTGGGCGCACATTTAGCAAGGGGGGATATTAGGTGTCCTCTGTTATTTGTGGCAGGGACAGAATCCCCCTGCCTCAGCCCCTTTGAGGGGGTGCAAAGGGGATATATTATAGGATATTAAAGCATAATGATGGGGCTGTGTTTGCTGGGCCATGGGAATGTGGTTAGTGAGTCTCGTTGTGGCCCGCTAGCCCCTGAGCCAGAACCGGGTCAGCCCGCCACAGCCAGTCATTAGGGTGTAAGGGTAGGGGGAGTGTTTTTTTGGGGGGAAACGGGGTCTTGATTTAACCCAAACCACTTCACCCACCCCCCAACCCCCTGGCTTTCAGTGCTGCCAACCAGACCAACCAGCGGACGGACAGAGGGGTTGCGGTCATCAGTATGAGCGCTGGGCTGTCGCCATGCTGACAGAGCATCCCGGGTCAGAGTCGTCAACCAATGAGGCACACTCATACGAAGAGGCAGCATCTAAGAACGAAAACAAAGAAAACAAGAACACAACCGGACAGTCAAAACAAAACCAAAACTGAAAGTCATCAACAAGGGAAGTCTTTAAAAATTGTAGTGCCCACATTTCCTTTGGCAAGCTGTGCCATTGCATGTCTCTTGCCTGTGGTTGCCATGTGGTTACCACATTTTAAAATGTTACCATTAAATATATTTTTTATTTTTTTGTTATTGACTTTGTTTTTATCATTGAATTTGCTCAGATGTCTTTTTTCTTTCACCTGTCATTGGTGTTTCTATGATATCTTCTGGGCTGTATGGTTTTGTTGTTTTTCCTCTTAGTTTCCTTTAGTTTGCTGGTAATATGGTGCTTCATTGATATGTTGTGTTGTGTACTCTCTATTTCAGTTTCAGTTTATGTCATGTGCTGTTAGATGCAGTTTAACGCACGCCACCAGAATCTGTTGTGAGCTTTAATGGTAACATGAAACTATTACATAAATGGACATAATTTGTCATTATAACGGCAGCATATGACATTTACCATGACATGTCTGTGTAATGTCAATTATGTAGAGAATTAATGGAATTGCCTGTTTTAATTTCAGGTGTTTTTTATGAAATCTGATGTTGGCCTAGAAATAAAATTGCATGAAAAGAAATGGCAGTGCCATGATGACTAAAAATGTGGGATTATCCATATCAGAATCTTCTACAATTCACAGCTCTATGTGAATTCTATGTGCTACTGGCTGTGGACAAGTTGGACAAAGATGACAGGGGGATGTGGGGTCACCCCCCCCGAGTCAGTAGCTCCTCTGTAAGCCCTGAATGAGTGCAAAAACAGAAGGGGTAACCTCTGTTTCACAGCATTCCTCAAAGCAAGCCATGCACTCAATATAGTCCTGACACCCCCCCTCTAATGAGAGACCCCGCTGTGCATGTGTGCGTGTGTGTGTGTATCCACATGTAAGAACTGCATTTGGAAGTGTGTGTGCAGGTAAGGGTAGTGGTAGGTTAGATGTAAACCTGGTAAAAAATATATCATTTCACGTGTGCCACTGGGAGCTAATCTATCTGGTATGTGAAAAAACATGTGTGGGAGAGGGTGTATGTGTGAGTGTAAAATAATGAACGTATGTGTGTGTGTGTGGGTGTGGGTGTGGGTGTGTGTTTGTATTTGTGTGGGCGTATGTCTAACCATAGCTGTAGCACAGAGATGGGCCGTGACACGCACATGAGTCAGGGGAAGTATGACTAAGTCCAAATAAAAGTTTATGGAAAAAAAATTGGCTGAACACACTAAATGACTAACTTCTGAGTGCAGGCTTCAGCCTAAACCCTTTCTAAACTCTCGACCTTAAGTCACCAAACCATAATCACCCTCTTCTGTTTCTCTGTTCTACCTGGCTTCTCTTCATCCATCTGACAACATGGCATCAAACACATATAAGAGAGATCAGGCCTGAGCCAGTGACAGTTCATTTTGGAATTATTTCAGTCTGGCCCTAGCCTGCCCTGTCTTCTTAATGATTAAGGAAGCTTAGCCATATGATCCCTTGTAGGCTGTGTTCCTGATGCATTCCTCTATAGGAGCTTACACTTTGCGTGTTTAAGTGCGAGATCTCTGTCAGCCACTCATCAAAAGTGCTTTCCCATTCCACCCACACAACACACACACACACACCCACAGCTGTCCATTTTTTATAAAAGATGTTATGTATGCCCTGGAAACACACCAGTCATGAAATAAGTCAAGTTAGACTTGTATTGTAGTTTTGTAATATAATGTTCAAGAGATTTTTCACAGTGACAGTAGAATTAACATAACTAACAACTTATACTTAAAGACAAAAAATGTCATAGTTTTCCACCCTGGGTGTCAGCCAAGACATATTTAGTGTCCAAATTCCACTTCTGTAGTTTAGCTACGAAGTTAATGTCACGTGCAAACACTAGTAAATATTCCTACAATACATTTGCATTCCATTAAATGCTCCCAATTTCTCCCAACCCAGTTCAGCTGAATCCAGCTCCTTGCTAAGGTGGCACAGAGTTGTTGACATGAATTTTATGTGAGCCATCAAAACTTCATTGCTACAGGCAGCCTATTTAAGTTTACGGCATTTAGCAGATGCTCTTATTCAGAGCGACATACATTTAGACAACAACAAGGCTGGAGAGAACTGATTATGAAACAGTTTATTCCATACTTAAGGCAGTCATTTCACAGTCATTCTAGATCAGCACTATTACTTCTGAGGTAGTTAGTGAAGACTGCGCCGTGAAATTTTGGTAATTTTTTATAACTCACAGTAACTCATTAGGAGTCCTAAACCCCACTGACAAGCTTGTGCCACGTTAATGAAGAATTATATCCACTTTGAGTAGGTTGTTTCTAGGAAATATTTTTGGAAATGTTTTTGGTGACAATTCCAATCCGATCTCACGAGTTTTCGTAATCAGTTACCGCAGATACTGGTGGTGTTACGCAGCGTGATCACAGTAAGTATTTTGATTACATTGTATATCGTGATGGCTTTGCAAAAACTCAGGAGACCGGGCTCGACAATTCACTACTGACCCAATTCTACTGTTAGCAACGTTAACCTTGTAGCTCAGGGCTAAGCCGAACATGTCTGCACTGTCTCGGCTAATCTGAGGTAAATGGACGTTGAATATTAATATTTGTAACAACTTATTTAATAGTTAAGTAGGAAGTTCACTTAACTGTGCACAGTTTTTCCCTTGTTTCAAATTGTTAAGTTGTTAAGATACTTCAAGTGGTCTTGTTTACACTGTTTCTGGAACTTGGAATACATACTGGAAACAGACATAAACAGAAAAGCAGGTATTAAAATTCCAGGACTACAGTAACAATACCCATAAGTGTCCTGCAATGGATTGCCGATCTGTTCACCTTTTGCTATATTGCTGTATTGCTCCAGTACCCTGCACAACCCTTGTTAAGGATAAGTGGCTTTGAAAATGAATGAATGGAAAAAAACAAAACAATATCAATAGCTCACATAGCAACATCACAACACTCAACAGCAATGAAACTGTGGACAGCTGTTGAATGAACTAATGGTCCCTCCACTGATAGTAGTGCACCATTTCCTAACAGCTTTAGCACGCTAACATACAAATACAGTTAGCAGGATACAAACATAGTTTAGAGCATTTTAAAATAGGTTTCTTATGAAGTAAATCTAAATGTTTCTGCATTTATATGTTATGACATGCTTGTAATTTGATTCTTTGACTTTCAGTGTATAGACCATGTTATCATTCTTTAGCACCAGACGTACTAGTACTGACTAGAGGCTGTAGAAAGGTGTGTAAAGAGCATACATTAATGAGTAATCTGGGGGCATTTTACTAAGTGTATTACATTTTTAAATGGCATCACAGATACGTAGATAGTGTGAATACAAAGAATGAGTTAGATGTGAGAAAGCTCATCTATTCATCTATCCATTCTTTTCCTTAACCAAGGTTGCGCAGGAGCCTTTCCTAGCTGTCACAGGGCAGAAGGTGGAGAGGCACCCTGGACAGGGGTAACCTGCCACTGGCCAGGAGCTGACCCCAACAGCACCACCCTCTGTGCCACCGTGCCCTGTTTTTAGATTCACGATAGACCAAAATAATCATTTTGTTAAAAGCAACTAAAATTATGTAAAATGTCAAAAAATACAACCTCGTTTTTATGCCTTTTCTTTTGTGAAAAAAAGCTCATTTGGGTTTATTTTTATAAACAGATAGCAACAAAGCAAGTTTAATTCAGAAGGAAGTAAGTCTTTACTTGTGATATTAATGTGCAGTATTAACTGACTCATTTGGTGAAGTGGTTAAAAACACACTATGACTACCTATTTAGGCATAAAATAAACCACCAAATATTTCAGGATGTTCAGCCTTGGCTGTTGCAGTATTTTCAGTGTAGTGTCTACATTTGAGCACAGAACCACCGATGGGTACTATTTCTCTTCTGCTCTCAACCTTTATTCCCTTGCAAATCATGGCTCGCGTGCATGTGAGATGTATAGTCATGTACATTGGCTCTTAAATGCAGCCAAAGACAATGCTCTGAGCTGGCCTAATCCCTAAATCTTGTCAATTTTCAGTGTGAGTGAGCCTTTTCTGGAGAGGGCCCCTACTGAAAAGAGCTCTATTTCCACAAGAAGGCATTCAGTGGTTCTCTCTTCTTCTTCTTCTTCTTCTTCTTCTTCTTCTCTCTCGCTCTCTTCAGTTTACTTTCCCTGACTGTGAGAAAGCTGCCTTGAGCCCAGTTCATCCATATTCATGCCTGGAATGGCCTGTCCCGGGGCGACGGAGCTCAGGCCAACCCGGGTCCCCCGCATTGAGGAGCACTGCTGAGCAGCTCACTGGAAACAGCTACAAAAACAGATTCAAATGCAAATAAGACCCTGAATAAAAGACAGTCTTAATTTAGCCAGAGATCTGAGTCTGTGTGTGTGTGTGTGTGTGTGTCCTTCCTAGAAAGAATATCAAATGCGCTTGTACAGTGAGTGTGTGTCCATGTATTAAGCTCTTTTTGAGTACCAAATATCTGCAAATTGAAGAAAACATGGACATTTTGACATGAAGGTGACATCTCACTGGAACCACAAAGAAAATTAAAACAAATATTTTAAAGTGAAATAAAAAAGAGATTTCCTATTGGGTCCTGAGGTTAATTTTAAATACTGCATTTAGTTACATTAATACTTATAGATAAGATTGTAGATGAGAAGATTGTAACACGTATTTCTCTTTACTTCTTCATTTGTTTTTCCAGTTGTGTTTGTACTAAGTAAATCTGGACCATGCCCATGTCTGGTGCTTGTCTGATGGCAAGTTAAAAGCAGTCCCCAGGGCAACTTCAGCAAGGCAAAAGCGTTTGTCGGGAAAGCAGTGGAGCAGTTGCCAGAGGGTTACTAAGCAAGGGCAGAAGAGAGGGGGAGGCTGGTAACGCCATTAGCAGCCTTTACCATATGAAAGGCAAGGAGAATTCAGAAATACTGGGGAGCTGGGGATGGCTTTCCAAAATGAGGACTGATGGGGGGTAGGCAGGGGTGGGATAGAGTGGGTAGGGGTGGGATGGGGTGGGGTATAGAGGCAGGGGGCCAACAAAGGTCCTATTGAGTCTGAATGAGTCCCCTGCGCAGTCATAGACAGGGGGAATTCCTCCAGCTCTCCACTGTGCTGGAATGACTTGAGAAAATGGTCATCATAATAGTAATACCCTGGGTTTCTCCCCACTTTATTACCATACTTGAGTAACTTAAACCATGTGAAGCAGATACGGGGGATTTCCATTAATAGCAAGTGAAAGCCTCATTTTGGCTTGAGCATCCAGTTTTAATAAGAATATCAACAATTTGGGTGTAGAAAGCTGGTGAAAAAAAATATCTCATTGGAACAGGATATAGTCTCTTAATCTTGTGTGTGAGTTCAGCTGTAAACTTAAGTCTTCTATTTCCTGTCTTAGCAGGCTTTTTGTGCTGGATTTAGTGCACTTTTTCAGTGATTGCACCAATTGCCTGTCCCCTCCATGCCCTTTCCTCACAGTCAACAGCATGGTGCTTGCCCGCCCAAGCCTGCTGTACGGCTGCACTGACCCAGACTGGACTGCCTAGCCGGGAAGGGACAGAAGAGGACAGATCTGGACGTGAAAAGCATTTTTTGTAGCGTTTTTTGCTTCGGGTCAGTTGAGGTGAATGTTACTTCTCTTTGAGATGTTGACAAAATAGTTGAATGGGCTTGTTATGTAAGAAAAGGTCTGAGGTTAAGGGGTCCTGGAGAGATGCAAAAGAGATGAGGAGTGTGTGTGTTTGTGTGTGTTTGTGTGTGTGTGTGCGTACATGTTTGTGTAATAAGATGATGGATGAATAGTTGTTCGGAGATTTTAATACTGGGTCGCAGTAAATATATAAGGTTAGAATGTATTTTGTCTTTGTCCAGAGATGGAGGCCCAAAGTGGGCTGTTATGTAACTCACCTCATTGCGCAGCATGGCCAAACTGGAGAGGTTACAGGATGCTTAGCAGACTTAACAAAATGTCGTTTTTTCAGGATGGATACACACACACACACACGCACACACACAAAACACACATACAGACAAACACAGGCTAGCAGGGAGCTGGGGGCAATTAGTCACAGGGTTCAGTTCCCTCCCTTTTTTTTTATCAATTAACACTCAGAACGTGGGAAAGAGATGAGAAAAACATGCAAGGATTAAAAATTAGATGGACAGCAGCATATGCTCTCTCTCTCTCCCTCCCTCACCCTCTCTCTCTCTCTCTCTCTCTCACACACACACACACACACTCTCTCTCTCTCACTCTCTCTCTGTCTGTTTCCAGATTCAGATCACTGGACCAAATAAAAAGCCAAGAACAATGCTCTCACCTACATTTCCCTCACAAATAACCAGGCCTGCTCTCTGTTCCATACTTTTATTAAACCTGCTGTTGTCTGTTTATCATCCTGTAAGCTGTGTCATGCTGTAGCTTTCAAATATTTCAACAGATTGCTTTCAGAATCTTGCCTACCATTACTCACTGGAAAATGTGAGAAACATCAGAATTACACCCCTCCACCCCCCTGCAATGCGCGTTCCTGCATTCTAATGTGTGTGAAATGCAAGTGCACGCATACTAATTCTGTTTAAGCTTCTTTACTCAGAGTCATCATTAATGCTGATTCTAGCATGGGAAGGCCTATGAGCCTTCACATACACACACATCACTTCAGCTATGATTTGAAGACAGTAGGTTTGGACCAGACACTCTGACATTAAGATACAATGATGTGTGTGTGCATTTATTTGTGTGTGTTTATGAGCAAGTGAGAGATGGAGAGACATGACACAATTATATCTTGAAAAAATCTTGTAGAATCAACATACAGCTCTGGAAAAAGAGGCCAGTTTTGCGGCTGACAACATTTCTTCTAATTTTCAAAGAAGCATATTGCTCTTTAAAGCATAATTTTAAAGGAAAGACAAAACATCAGAATGAGAAAAATGATGCAGTGCTCACAGAACTTCAATAATTCAAAGAAAACAAATCACTTGTTCTCTCTTAAACAAAATGGCAATAATTACCTTCGACGTGCTTCTTTTGCCGCCCAAACGGGTTGCATTGCAAGAGGAGAGTGTTGTTAAAAGCACCGCTTTTGTATATTTTTCCTCATAAGATTTGATTCCAGTGATCAGTAACTCCTAAAGCAGAATGAGGTGCTTGTGTAGGAATTTAACAGCCACTGGCATGGGATGGTTGTCACACTTACAGAGAAGCTGGTTTAAATTTTTAAAAAAATGTATTTTAATGCCAAGTACAGACTCATTGTCTTTGTATGCATTGCAATGCATTACTGTATTAGTAGTACATCCTTATGGAGAAGTTTTGACTTGCTTAAAATGAGTGAGTGAGTAATTGAGTGAGTGGGTGGGAAACCTTAAAGACAACATTCTGTTGAAGTTATTATAGGTTATTGTAGATCATAGGTTAACCCTGTTTTTTCAGGTTTTCCAACAAAGTAAGGATAGTTTTGTGTTGAAAATGCAAACACACACACACACACACACACACACACACACACACACACACACACACACACACACACACACACACACACACACTGCACATAGAGAGAATAGATGATTGATTGAGAAATGGTGAGTTCACTTAGTCATTTACTTACTGTTATATGTGTATGTATGTGCAAGTGTGAGACCATATATATATATATATATATATAATAACTATAGGAACAAAGAAGGCAAACACTCCAAAAAGAAAAGATTACAAGCTTGTGGAAGTGTGATGTGAGTGTGTGTGTGTGTGTGTATCTGTTCTTAGGGATCCATGTGAGTTTGTGTATGTGTTTTGGGGAATGTTTTTGGAATGAGTCACTGATTGCTTTTGAGCGGGAATATCACTTTCTCCTCTCTTAACATCTGTGAACTGGTCAGAGAAGGACTCTCAAATCAAGGCCAGACGAGTGTTACACTGACTAAGAAGCTGGAACGTGTGTTAGATTCCAGTGATATCTCAGGAGGAACAAGCAGCAGATGATTCAGCATCTCATTGTTTATGTGTGTGTGCTTAAATAAGATGAGATCGGGATGGTTCAAATCTGGCTAATGAGTCACAGGACATGAAGCACTACAGTAAAATAACCTGCTTACTTAATGGAGCATAACACGAGCACATGGGTTTGCTGCTTTAGTTTTTAGGCATACAGATGGGGATTCTGATGTTTCTGGTTCTACACACTCACACATTTGTGAGAACATGCAAAATGTCCTAATATCTGCAAACGTATTCCTGTCATTATGAATACATTTGGTCCCCACAAAGAAGTGTGGCCACACACAAATAGTGGCCACACACACACACACACACCCACACACCCACACACGCACACACACACACACACACACACACACCCACACACACGCACACACACACACACTTATTTCATCCAGTGTCAGACTGAAAAAGTAAGCATATGTTGCACAAAGTCTTAAATGGAAAAATTCTGTTGAAATTTTACTTGAGTGAAACATAAAATATAAACATTCAAACATTCTTTGGATGACAATGGTCTCTTTGGTTTTCTTTGGATGACAAAAGCGTTGGCCTTGTCATTGGCACTGTGGGGAAAATCGCCCTCCCTGGACCCCATCGCTCAACATGATGCTCTCTATTAGATAACATAATCATTCTCGTCCGAGCTTTCTGCATTACCAACAGTTTGTTTGCTAGTGTCCCAAATAACGGAAGGAACTGGACTAGAGAAAACTGGGGGAAAAGCACAAAACAAATTAGCATAGTTTACACTGAAATAATTTCAGATGTTGAAACAACAGACACATCTCCTCCTGGTCTCCTGGTTCTTTTGGAAATGTAATTGAGTAAAAGTAAATACAAAACAAAAAAAAAATACACAAATCAACTAGATGTTGGAGATGCAACTCCAACTCAACACTAATTCTTTTTAAACTAATATCAGTTTTATATGTGGATGCATAATTGATTTTAGCATGGGGATATAGAGAAACACTGATCCTAGGATGAATGTAATCTAACTTCTACAAAAGAAATGAAAGACATTAGCTTTCCTTAACAAAATTAAAAAGTCAAGAGAACTCAGAGAAAGTGCATTGAAAGAGCATTGCATTGCAATAATGTCTCAAGGAAAGATTCTCTTTTCATTAAATTAAAACCGAAATCCTCAGAATTTAGTCTTTTTAGGTATGTTGCACATACCAAGTAGAGAAGTCTGGCCCTTTTTCTGCCTTACTTGACAACCTCTAAGGTGTTGTTCTCATTTTATTCCCAGTGACTTGTTTATTCCAGTGACCCTGTTCTTGCAGATTCTGGCACCCCACAGTCTATATGGATCACACACATGACTTTCGAACAAAATATGACAAGTCTGCATAAAGAAAGTTTATATAATGCAAAGATTCTTTACCATTTTAGAGTAAAGTTTCGGTTTAAGAAATGCATATTTTGTAATTCAGCACTTCAGACCATTAGATTGGTCATGATATGGCAGGTTAGTTCTGTTTATCTGTTTTTTTGTATGAGGCCTGGAGAATATTGTGCTGAAAACACACACAAAACATGGCACCATCTCTGCTAGCTGTCTCCCTAGTCCCTTTAGGCATGGCTGATGAGGATCCAAGGGTTCAGGGTTGTTTTCTGTAGGCTCATAAATAACTGCACCCTCACTCACGCTTTACAGAAACCAGACCTTCTTTATCCTCTCCATGTGTTCACTGAGAGCCCACACCCCCTGACCTCCGATCCTTGCTCGCCTGACCCTGTTATCTCTGGGCTCTGTTCTGGACGGGTGTTTCTGAGTGTGCGTATGTGTTTGGGGGGGTGGGGTGGGTTGGTGAGTTCTAGATGAAGAAAAAAAGATCACAGTTTCTTCCGCGTGTCCAGAGAGGGCAGTTCTTCAACATGTGAGGATTTCACAGGCCGTAAAGCAGACAGTGGTCATTCTGCTCGAACCCAGCTGGGGCCATTCTCTGAAACCTGGACGCTTTTAGTGCAAGCGCCCAACTGACCTCGCAGATTTCACACCTCTTTGATGAACAATTCTCTCCGCTATCTGTTCCACTTCTATAACTGCAACAGAAGCTTTCACAAATCCTCTCTCTCTTGGCAAGTTACTGCCACTGAAGTAGTGCACATTCTTTCAGCATCTGAACAGTGTTGTATATAGGAGTAACTTAAGCATGCCTTGTAATAGGTGTTCAAGACACAAAAATAACAGAGTGTCTGAGTGTGGTTTTGGAGGTAAATGTGGCATACACTGAGTCATTAAAAAAGTGAAAGAGGTGTGTGCGACCGACAACTAACTGTTGGTTTCACTCTTAGTGTCATTGGGGGAAGGCCCAGTCAACGGCATTAGTAAGCAATTTGGCACTATAGGGTCACGTTTGCCAAATGAAACATTTCTTCTTCAGCAGACAGACATATACAGAGACAGAATGAGAGGTGATTACTGGTGCTTTACTGAAAGACACGTTCAGGCATACTGGCATATAACAGTGGGGAAGTCCGAGCTGGACTATGTCAACAAAGGACATTTATGGGCGCTGAAATCTCCGACCTCAATTGCCTTCACCTTCACATTCCAACCTCCTTCCCTCCATCCTTAGTGGGGTGTCTCAATCCAAGCCTGACAGAACGTTTTTAATAGGGGATTCTGCAGGTTTCACGGCCGGACGAGGTCTGAGGGTCAGAGTTCCAAAGTCATGGGTCACCTTTAAAGGCCAATCTTCTCTCTCGCTATGCACTCCTAGTTGGTCTTTAATCAAGTTAATTTAGTTAATTAACTGTTCATAAGGAGCATGAGTGACTAATCACCTGCTCTCATAGCCTTTAAAACCAGCAGAGGTCCGAAATTGGCCTCCTTTCCAAAGGACGCAGGAGAGGACGCCTGACCGAAATGAAGACCAGATGCTTTTTTGAGTAGCGGAAGTGGACTGGTCACAATAACAAAGTGGACAAGGTCAATAATAGAGTGAGCTGAGGATGGGGGAGGGCCACTTTGGTTTCACATGTCCAGTGTTTTGGCAGTCCAAGCCAAACTGCAGAGCATCAAAGACCTGAAAGCACCCGGGTTAAAGACGTTAGTTGTTTGGGAATGGTGCACCTGGGCCATAGTGGGCTAACTGTTTTGAAGATTTATGAAGCCCCTCATTGTGTGGAGCAGGCATTCAGTACAAATGCATTCTGTCATGGGGTATTGCTGTCTACATATGGGTCACATTCAAGTGGCTCCTATAAGAACGCAGAAGTTTTGAGTTAAGTCCATTTCACTGGGATTGGGCTGAAATTTAACTGTAGAGCTAATGAATGGAAGAAGGAAAAAAGGCTGAGATGAAAACGGATTGCTCTACCCAGTATGGTACAAGCTGCTCTATAGCCATGACTTGTTGTATTGTCATCATATATAAAGTAGGCGTGGTGGTGGATCACTGGTATTAATGTTGTTTTGGCTTCTAGAGATCCAGCAGCTCTAGGTTAGAAGAATGAATTCAACTGTACAATATACTAAATAACCCAATGCAATTAGATTTGAACTCAAAATCTGTCTGCTTCTGAAAGAAATCCTTAAATCATGGCAGGAACAACAAAAGAAATGTTTTGCAATAACCCTCAGTGTCCAGATACTGAAAACCTAAAGTGTTTATTGAAGAGGGCAGTTCACAAGCAAAGAGCCAAGAATATTAATGAACTGGAAATGTTCTGAACAGAGAAGTGGTCCAAGTTCATTAAGCATTACAAAAAGGAGCTCAGTGTTGTTATTCTCACCGGGGGAGTCTTCACCAAAATTTATAACGACGGTGCCAGTATTATTTTTTTTCCATTTGACTTTAAAAATTAAAGATTTTTTCCCATTCTTAATCGGTGTAAAAAAGAATTAAAAATGATTAAATTAACAAGGATCAGAATGATTTTTGTTTTTAAATATTTCTCGATCGTTCAGTGTTATGTGGAGCTATTGCCTTTATTAAAGCACTGTTGGGAAAGCACTGTTTGGGGTGAAATTTAAACCCAGTTGCTGCTCTTGTGGCTTTCCAACTGAGAGATACATTTTGTGTTAGTTTTTTTTCCCTCAGGAGGCCCAGCAAAGTGCCCTCAGCACATAACAATTTTATGCTTTACTACATTTGAGATACTTTGTCATATGGATGCATTTAGACACCAGACTCCTCTCTGATTTCTAGGCTTTCCCAAAATTGGAGCATTTAATGACAGTCTCCTGCATGAATCCCATTCATTAATTTAAATGTAATTTACACAAATACATGATTTCCTACTTAATTATATAATTTTCCCCAGTTCAGGCAAGAGAGCAAACACATTGCTGTGATAAACCGTCTGGTGTGTGATCTATTTCTGACCAGGGCTCCATACAGCCTCCTCTCGCGAAGAGGTTTAAAGCAGGCAGAGGAAAGTGATTCCTTCTCAAAGAGCCCTTCTTCAAGCACGTATTAAAAAGAGAGAAAATCATATGGCGTGTGCATCAAATCTGTTAATTGCATAAGGACTAACTCTATTTACACAAAAACGTCTCTCGTCTAGATGGGGGGAATTACAGCACAGGATCTGACCTACGAAACGTCCGCGAGCTCGACCATTAACTGCTCACACAGAGACATAAATGGAGTCAAATGAAAAAAGTTGTTTTTATTAGGGATGTCTGATACTGATAACACAACTGTAAGCATCTAACGATGCCTTTACAAATACCAAGCCTATACTGTCTCTTTCCCTCTCTTCAACACCTTAGCTGACATTTTTCTGGATGCACTTTGAATCTTTGAAATGACTCTCTACTTCATCAAAAGTGCTCTAAGTGAGTTATAAAATTGAGTTGTTACTGCCATACAGTGTACAATTTACGGTGGCCCTGAAGGGCAAAACACAACGACATTTCAGAAAACACAACGACATTTCAGAAAACGGAAAGGGTAG
>JBBPDC010000149.1:9488054-9499345 GCA_037974485.1 Hemigrammopetersius urotaenia | reverse complement strand
CACACACACACACACACACACACACACACACACACACACACACACACACACACACACACACACACACAAACACACCATCCAACTGTGTAGCACCAGCACCCTGGCCATGCAGTCATGTGTCCCAATCCTTGATATAACTCCCCATTACCCTAATATGAAAATTACAACCATCTGAAACATCTCTTAAGGTTCAAACATACACAACTGGCAAGCGCACCACACCATTGCCTCGCCTGTTCCATCCCTTTTTTCTACCTCCAGATTAGGCACTTCAGCGCTCGCCAAGCAAAACAGAATTGGTAGAGCAACTTCAGCCGATACACTCGCAAATGTTGTTGTTGCGCTCGTTTGTCTTTTCTTTCCCCTTAATGTATTTGTTTTGTTTTTTCCTCTGCGAATGGAAATTTTGAGGTCGATTGGCTTTGCCTGTTCTGCTCCAACAGTTTGAATGAAAAAGCAGGGGGATGGGGGAGGGGGGCAGGGTTTTTCTTGGTCCATCAAGGGGGGTTCCAAACAGCTCCCATGTGTTCCTCATTGCGGCTGGGTATGAACAGTAAATGGAGCGAAGCGGGAGCTGGCACCGGGGAACGCACCCACATACACATACACACACAAGCACCCACACACACATACACACAAACCTTACACTCTACCTTCTGTATTATACTAATACAAAGTGATGGGAACTTATGGCAAAGTGGACCTCTTTGCACCAAACTTCTGAACATACAGTTTGGTGCTTAAATGCTATTTACTCTTATACCCACCATTGAACACAGACACATGACATGCCATGCGTACAATACATTCCTCCCTAATGCATGGCTTCATGGGCTTTCATGCACACTCCTACACTCACTTCAGGCTGTGACAGTATTTTAATCCCTGGAATATAATGTGTCTTCCAAATTCTTAAAGATTCCTGTCATGCCAGGCCTTTGCCCCCCTGCAAATATCCATGCACACAAGGGCTCACGATCTTTGTGACACACACTATGGAAGTGTTTCTGCACATCTTTTTGGAGGAGCAGAAGAACTCGGTTCTCAGCTTATCGGGTTACAAACTAAATTGCTGAAAGCGGAACCATGTCTTGACCGCTCCAGTTCATCCTCAACAAAGGAACTTCAGTGACACAGTAACTTGGTTGGACAGTAATTGATTTGCGGTGTTCTGCACACGGCCTGTGCTGCTATTGTAAACGTCTGAATTGTTTTTTTCAATGAATTGGATTTTGAGCACGGCCCCCCATTTAAAGTTCATGTTTTGTTTTCTGCGAGAGGAAGGCGGTCATGGAAATGACTGTACTACAGTAAACAGGAGATGTGAATGCCACTATGTTTATTCTGCTGTAAAACAAGATTTTCTTTCTGATATAAAATGCCCTCCTGGTTTGTGAGTGTCCACTACTGCTTATTTCACTATTCACTATTGCCTATTTGTTATTATTGTTATTTGTTTTAAAAGTTTGGGTTTATCCTGAACTATGCATGGTTTTTATTCTGTTATGTTTTCCACTTCTAAGAGCAATAAAATGCCCCCCAACAGCCACTTAAAATTTAAAACATTTTGTTCCATTGATGTGATTTGGTCTTTCTTCATCTTTGTCTTTTTAGTAACATTTCAACAATTCAATTTGCACAAAAAATAAAATATCCAACTTCTTAGTCTATTATTACTACACATATAACACTCACAATAACACACAGTAACTAAAGCACAAAAGACAAAATAAACCACATTTTCTTACCTGATTAGTTCTGCAGAGGGCATAATAAAGACCACAGTTTGGTACATCTAGTTGTTGTGATCAAAGCTTTAAAAAAGTGGGGTACACGTTTTATACACAGGTGTTTTTCATACATACTATCAAGACAAGAACCTTTTATATTTAAGGAAGCAAGATGTGTTTCTTCATATATATGCTGAACACTTGTTGCTTGATGAAACATTTTTTTTTTAAATTCAGGCACTTAAGCATAAACCTGGGACTTTAAAAATACAAAACATTAGGAAACACCTATTCCAAAACCCTTTTGACTCGCACTGCATATGTAACTAATATCCACATATATACTCATATACAGTAGGTCTAGTAAATCTCAGTTCTTGCCAGCATATACAATAAGAGTGGGTTTTTACATGGAGAGCAGAGAGGTGCCCCTCACACATGGCCATGTTTTCTCTGCCGCATCAGTCGTGCAGCCAGGCCTCTCCCCCTGTCCAAACACACTAGTTCACCCTCTGGGACGACCAACTGCATACTCTCTACAGATGTGGGAATGTTGTTCTAGCATTTCTTTTCTGAAGAAAATAATTATACACATTAATAACGCATGTAAAATTGTTTTTTTTTTTTTACCCTTTTCACCATTTTTTTATGCCAATTTCCTGCCTGACTTTAATAAATACAATTTATGGAATATTTTTGTAACACCAATACTGCAAATTGATACGTGGCTCAAAACAACTCGCATATGCAGAGACTGTAAAACAAAAAAAGAAGTTATTTTAACAACATAATGACTTCTTGTTCAACAGATTTCTTTAGGCCTGGCCTTTTAGCCAGCATACACAGTTTTTGTGTGGTTGCATGAGTGCATTTTCTCATTGATCTGGCCTGGAACGAAACCGATGAAAGGAACTGTATCGTCATCAGGATGGGAATTTCCACTGTGTTCCTCCCCTGGCAGTAAGAATTTGGAAGATAGGAGAGCTGGGCTCAGGTGAGTGATGAAGACGTGCAGGTTCAGATTTTCCTCTGATATCTGTGGAAGAAAAACAAGGTCAGGACGAAGTCGGTCTGTGCCAAGGCTTCGATCATTTTCCACCTCTGTCAGTTAAATGCTTGATTAATAATAAAAACATGAAATAGAGCAGAGTAAAGCATGCTGGGATGCTAATCTCAGCCTTTGTCTGCTGGATCTAGCAGGAGGCCAAATGAAAAACAGTACTGCATGGCCTTCCTTTGCTGAGACCAGGAGGTTCTGTAGGTGTGTATACTAGGCACATTTCAGTAATCGTGAAGTTCAGGCAAGTGTGAAAAAGAACTGTGCCAGTGCGCTACAAATCCTCTCTTTTCATTTCCTCTCTGTTATGACTGCTTGCTCCTTCTTCTCTTGATAATGGACAAGGTGTGAAGTGATTGTGTATAGAGCAGGTTTGGCTTGTAACCATGTTTTCCACCTCACCCAGAACTCTGCCAAGCAGGTGCATCCACACCCAAACGATGCATTGCTTTAGCTGTTTGATTAAGCAGCCAATTAAGGTTAGCATGCGAGCGCTGGCGGGACACGGTCTGACTTCCCAAATGTATCGGCACTGAGCCAGCAGAGTGGATTAATATCGCAGCCACAGAAATCGAATACAAAAGACACAATGTAGAGGACTCCTACTTTTCTTTCAAGATGGAAGGAGGTCAGACGGATTTCTCTCTCTCTCTTTCTCTTTTCATATATTTCCCATTTTTACAAGGCGCTCTTGTAGTTAGGAGGGAAAACTACTGCCTAAGCCCTCTTGATTGCAGGACAGGCTTTTCTTCTGACCCCGGGTTGTCTAGGGGGCAACCCCCTTCTCTTTTTCTTTCTCTTTCCTTTTCCCTCCCCAGCATTGTTTAGTAAGTCAGAACTCAGAAATCATCCAATCCAGTGAACACTCCAGCAGATTAATTGATGGAGAGCCTTTGATCAGGAGCAGTCTCCATGTTTGAAAAATCCCAACCAAGCAGCAGTGATCAATTAAGGGGACAATGGCAAGAGGTTGGAGGTCAAAAGTGTCCAGCAGTTAATCTTTATTCCCACAACGCGGATGAGAACCTAGTTATGACCCCCTGGGCAGTAATCAGGAAAATAGAACGTAAGATTAAGTGAACATTAACAATGATTAATGGTGGAAGTGAATAGGGGAGGAAAACAAAGGCTCCAGTTGCGTGACTTAGTTGAAGCTGGGCTTTAAGGTGATACAGACTTTGCTGAAACACAGAAATTGGCTGCACAATCTACAGCCTATTAATCTGGGTTCCATGTGTTCCATGTGTTCCATGAATCTAATCACCATAGTATTACAAATTCTATGAATTAATATGGATACATCCTTGTCTTGATTCCATAGTTTTTTTCTTCTCTACTTACTTTTATAAAAAGTATAAATCTGCTGCTTACCTTTAATCTGGGTGAAAACATGCATTAAAGTTAAAGTGAACCTTAAGGACCATGTTGTACCGATGTTTGTACATTGACATAGTTTTAATCTTAATAAACAAAAATGAACCTGTAGTACATTTTTATCTAACTGTACTGAATAGTGTATAATATTCAGCATCATACAATCTGTGTCTTGATTGTTGTGAGTTGTTGGGATAAATGAAATGTGTTGGGAAACTAAATTTTTAAAATGCCTTTAAAACAAATGTGCAGGTTTTCTTTCTTCCATTTCCAATAACCTAACATACTAAGCAGGTTTGTTTTGAGAAAAACAGAATTACATGTGTAAGTATTTGTGACAGTATAACAGGCTTGGGAGCAATGCCAAACTCCACACATTTTCTCCCCTCCTTGTGATGTCAGGACACATCAGTGCTCAAACCCTTCAGCTGTTTAAACCACCGTTGGGTCACACGCTTCTAACAATAGTCAAGAAATCAGGTCAGATCACTTTTTAGATAAACAGTCAGATCATTTTTTTAGATTATGCCTGCTCTTTATACCAAGGAAGACACTTCAATCAACATGAAGATTAATAAAATGGACAAAGCTATATGCACAAATACATATGTTAAGAAATTATTTGCAGGGAGTTTTCATACTCAGTTTCAGCAGAAGGCAAGGTGTCTCCAAACTCCAATCTCTTTTGTTCTGTATAGTGTGTGTGTGTGTGTGTGTGTGTGTGTGTGTGTGTGTGTGTGTGTGTTTGTGTGTGTGTGTGTGTGCATGTTTGTGTGTGTCCCTCAAAACACTTGTGAAGCAGACAGGATGTTCCCAGGCCGTAGCAGCAGGCAGCTGGCTGGAGGCTTGCCAAATCAAACCTGTTGCCACTGGAGTGAAGGCAGCCATTCTGCACGGGAAAACATTCATGTGTCTGCTTCCTGAGAGAGCGAGAGAGAGAGAGAGCAGGAGAGAGAGAACATAGCGTCTATATAGCTATTCTGATCATAGAGGACAAAAACATACAAATTGTCTCAGTCATCTCAGACCAGACAACAACAGTTCCATGAAGAAACTCATGCCTGGGAGAGAGACAGAGATAGAGTGAGAAAGACAGAGAGAGAGAGAGAGGGACAGAGAGAGTAAAAAGCATTTCCTTCAACTCCACAAGGCTGCCAAGCTTCTCTCATTGCCTCCGCCCTCAGCCTCCTTCTCCGCCTCCTCAAGTGGGAGCGAGGGATGCTGGCCCCATATGGAAGCCATTAACCAGGGCATCTGAGACTCATCATGCCGGGGAATGTTTACCGAGATGTGTGCTGTGATGTCACGGAGCGACTGCAGAGCACAGGCGGCAAAGTGCTGTGTCAGGATATGTGTATGTATGTGTGTATGTGTATGTGTGTGTATGTGTGTGTGTGTGGGGGGGGGGGGGGTGTTGCAAAGAGAGAGCAGGCCTGAGGAAGGGTTGGGGGGTAACGAAATGCTGAGCCTCCAGTTTTTACCACACCATAAATTAGTGCGATCCCTGATGGAAAACATTCATGCACCGTCAGGCCATGGGACCTACAAACGCTCTCGAAATACAGTGCACAGTTCCGCACATCGTTCCAATTAATCCCCACAACATAACGCCACCATTGAAGTTCCACCCGAAGACATGAGCCCCAAGACCAGATGAAATGAGGTTTGGAAATAGCCTGTTGCTGGTTTTTATTTAAATTTGTGGATTATACTTTACTGGGTCTGTCAATGACAAAAAATGAATTGATACAGTCTATTGAAAAACAACAGAGCATGATTTTCTGTATTAAATTGTCCTATTTGGGTTTAATGTGTTCATCATGAGCTTTCTCAAACCCTTGCAGGGCATTTTTCTGTCAATTTTCTTTTCCCAGAAACATATCCTTTTAGAACCACAGTGTTGAGTCTTTTTGAGTCTCACAGTGGAAGGATGGACAGAACACCTGTTTTGTTTGTTCAGCTCTGATTCAAGAGTGGAGCTTGATTTTCTCCTGTGTCTCCGGAATGAAAGCACCACTGTTTATCTGACAGGTTTAGCGGTTTACCAATCCTGCATGGTTGTCCTAAACTCCATTTATCTCTGTACCCCATTTAATTAGTATGAGTGAATTATCTTCTATCTCAGAAATGTAACTTTTAGAAGCACATGAAAAAGAAAAGTGTGTGGCAGCTGAGGTGTGTATGGGTAGCTGCTTAAGTGAATGTTAGTCATGTCTTTTTGAAGAGTAACAGTGCCAGCTTTAGGAACATAAGGAACAAATATTAATAGCGGACATATTTCACATTTAAATTGTTGGAAGCAATTTTCTGTTAAACTCTTTTTTGTAACTGTGACTTGTAACTGAATAAACTACAGAGTGGTGGTGGTCAATAACAATTACAATAGTAATAAAAAGTTTCTGAGCCTAAACCTTATCTTCAACCTCAGTTTTAAATAATGATGCATGTAGAGGTCCTACTCTGAATGCTGCAGCAGTCTGTGTCACAGGGGGGGATGAGAAATGAAGTACCAGGGCTTTGGCTGAGGGGCCTCGCTTCATGACTTTAATAGACTTGATAGCATCAGCCCTAGCACGGCCCACACAGTCTCTGTCAAACACATCTAAATTTAAAATGTTCCCAGCGCGCTGGCTAACAAAGGCTGCACCGCTGTCGGGAAAAACGGGGAGGGGAAGGGGACTCTCAGAGTGGTTCTGCAACAACAGGAAACACATGTCAGAGCAGAGTGATGGAGAGCATGGGGACCATAAGAACCAAGAGTCATCAGCAGGGTAATCAGAACAGAGCTCTCCGGACCACTGGACACCACTCACATCATACACACCACTCACACTTCCCCATCCTGTAACAGTATAGCTGTGGTGACCACACGGGGCAAAGGAAAGGCCACAGGGGGTATCAGCCAGGACAAGGGAAGCAAGCAGGTTTATCTCTGGCATTATAACATCCTATCTGAGTTTGGGATAGGAACTATGTGGAAGTGTACCAGTTCTATCAAAAAGGAAGACCCCACCCTACAACTAAATTTTTCCATTATCAGTCTGTCTGTGAACAAGCAGGGTGGAACGGATTAACATTTTTTAGAGGTCACTGTGTACTAAATCTGCTATTTTGTATTTTTTGAGGCAAAGGAAAAATTAATTGAAAATTGACTGTAAATAGGTTGGTTCTGTTAGATCTGTTCAAATACTCTCACTGTAAAAAGTAACACAGTTTTTTTTTACTGTGGAAAAGGCCTGGTATCTACTTCCAATTCAGTGATACTTTGTCTCAAATGGGGTCTAATACGTACACTGATCAGTGACAACTTTAAAATCACTAACAAGTGAAATGAAAAAAACAATTAAGGGTATCCAAACAGTTAGAACAGCTACTGTAGCACAAATTGATGTAAAATATAATGCTGGCTGACATAAGACACAATGCATTGCATGGGGCTAAACTGTTTTGGTGGCAAGGGGGCATACACAATGGGTTATCAATATAGCTGTCACGGCTTGGCCAGTGACCGTTAGGGGTCACTGTTTTGTTTTTGGTTTCTGGGACTTTTATTTTGACGTTCTTGTCTGTTTGGTTCTGTTGTCACGTGTTTTTGTCATCACCTGTTTTGGTCCCTGAGTACTGATAGTATTTAAGTTCTGCTTTGTATGTTTTTCACTGTCAGTCCATTGCCTCATGGTGATTTTCTGTCGCCTCGCATATGTCTGATTTTCACCCTGTTTCTTGTTCCTGTTTGCAACGGCCCTCGAGCCAGGTTTGTGTTCTAGTTTTGTTTTTTGTTGAATAAAAGTAAAACCACTGCATGGATTCTTGCTTCCCTGTCTCGTCCATGCCCCGAGGTAAATCACGACGGTGGGTTTTACCCCTCCGTCGTGACAATAGCCTTACAGGTGTAATATGTTTTTTACAGACACTTTCTAATAATTAAAGCAGGTTGTGCAATGCCAAACACCTAAAACAAAAACTACTCTGAAATATTTTTTCCATGTTGGGCCACGATCCTAGGGCTGAGTACTCGCTGTGGTATTCCTTCTGACCGTGAATAAAAAATCTTTGTACACCAATGCATATTTAATGTTACATGGAAAGAACTGTGACGTGTTTTGTTTATCTCGAACACAAACGTCTGCACTTCTGTACTTCCATATCACATGCCAAAACAAGAACGAGCGGCAGCATAACTCTGCACCAGTGAAAAGTCTGTAATATAATGTTTGTGAACAATCTAGCTGACCCAATGTTTCTTCATTCTGACAGTGAAAATATGGCTATTAGGTGTTGTGTGATGTTCCATGGCCCAAAAATCAAAACTATCTCCAGATACTGCGGCACTCTGTTGCATTCTCCAGTCATAAATATAGACAAAGTGACCAGGTCTGACTGAGACTGCCTGTCTGATTCCCTGTTGAGTTTAGAAAACGATAATCTCCTGCCTATTTCGAGCACTCAACACCCTGCCAAAGTCAATGTTTCTGCAGTACAGTAGATGAAAGAGACCCAGAGGCTTAGGGGGAAGTCTCCATGCTTCCTGACCCATAAAAAAAAAGAAAGGAAAAAAAAAGAAAATAAAAAAGACTCATTCGGCTACAGGTGGGGGCTGGTGCTGATAAATTATGTCTACGTTTATCTCGTCAGTAACGTCAGTAACGGTGCTGAGAGCAATATGTGTCAGGCAAGTATGTCTGCATCTCTGGCTGCTTGTTGCGGGCAGGAGTACGCAGACATGCAGAGGACTAACATTACTCGAAAGGTTTTGTCATGTGGGTCTTGTTAGAACATGAGAGTAATCAGGGCTTGTTCCAAAAACAACACAGTGGAAGGCATAGGGCGAGGTCTTTTAGTCACTTGCCTGCAGGTGTTATTGGAGCATGCTGGCCCTGAATGCCAGAACTGCTCCAGGGACTTTCTAAACCATACTGACTGACTTAAGATCTATAGTGCAATCATAATTCCAAACTTAAATGCTCTGGGTTTATTGACCTTGGGTCAGTAATGAAGGTGCAAGCGAAGGAGCAATGTTACACTGAACAGAAATGCCAGAAACGTCCTGTATGGCCTGACATGCTAGGAAACTTTGCCTGAGTTCAATGTAGAGAAGGACAGAACATGCGCTTGTACAGCAGAGCCCGTGGAAAAGGAACTGAAAAAAAGGTATAGATGGATAAACTCCATTGTCTTTCTTGTCTTTTAAAAAACACTGTTTCTTTCACTACATTCTCTAGCCCGATGTCTGCTTGGATCAGATTCCAGGACTGCGTAGTGAAAATAAACCCAGGCCTTGGGAATCAACATGCATCCAAGAGCAATTCATCTGTGTAGCAATCTCACCATTATATAAGAGCACTCGATTGTGGAATTCACATTACCGTTTATTTTACTTGATTGCCTCCAATAGGATGTGCTTGAGTTGCATAAGCTTTTTCAATTCGTATGACAGCTTTCTTGGTTTAACTCTCTGCCTGCTTCAGATGACTTTGACAATAGTTGCCATTACTATGCAGCTATGATGCAAATGCGGTGGCAATTCCTTCTTTTGTTTTTTAAGACCACTGTAAGCCAGACTAATATAATCAAAATGTGTGGCGCTTTAAGGCCACATTCAGTAATGACTGAAAGATGTTTCCTCTGTGTACCCAGTCAAATCAGAGCAGCGTTCCCATGTACTGTTTGCTTAAACAGCAAGCACATCAAAACAGATCTTTTCATTTCATTTGGATCACATTCATGTCCAGACATGGTCATTTGAGTAAATGGTCAATTTGACCGTAGCACTTCTGATCTACTATTTTTTTCAGACAAAAAAACAAAAACAAAAAAAACAACAAAAAAAAACAAATCTGAATTTAACTTTTCACCCCTCTGTAACAGGATGCATGGAGGTCGTTGGATTCACTCCCTTGGTTTCCCTAGAAATGTCAAATGTTACTGCAGGACATCTGGTTTTGGTACTTTTGGTAACTACACTAAAGGGCATGCCTGACCATTACGCATTTGCGCTGCAAAGGCTTAAAACTGGCACGCATTTTGCGTACCACTTACGTCTATTCGGGCTTGTCAATCCCGGGACATTGCGTTCAAATACATTAGACAGGCTTTAATATAGAGTTGGCCCCCCTTTGAAGCTATAACAGCTTCTGCTGTTCTTGGAGGCTTTCCACAAGATTTTGGAAATGTTTGCCCATTCATTCTGTAGACCATTTATGAGGTCAGGCACTGATATTGGACGAGAAGCCCTGACTCACAATCTCCGTTCCAATTGATCCCAAAGGTGTTGAATGGGGTTGAGGTCAGGGCTCTGTGCGGCCAGTCAAGTTCTTCCACGCTGAACTCATTCAACCATGTATTTTTGGAGCTTACTTTGCGCACTAGGGCACAGTCATGCTGGAACAGATAAGGTTCTTCCCCAAACCATGTTGACAAAGTTGGAAGCATGGTGTTGTCTAAAATATCTTAGTATGATGAAGCATTAAGATTACCCTTCACTGGAAGTAAGGGTCCTAAAAAGCTCAAAGCCTGGACAACAGGTGTGTCCCAGTACTTTTGTCCATATAGTGTATGTCATCTCAAATAAATGCTGGCTTACAGCAATGAAATCTCACATTTTTGTAGTAAGGTGGCCTTAGTAACCCATACAAAAAGGACAATATGTGCTGAAAAGACTAGGAGACCTTAATGAACTACAGAATATGAAATAAAGTTATTTAATGGCCATATTTACTTTTTCATTGCACAATCATGCAGACTGCCGCCCTACACAAACCCCTCATGGTAGTGGTGGACCTTGTTTTGTGAACCAAGTGTGATGAGTGTGGTCTTCCAGAGTTCTGTTTTAAGTGTAATCCACCCTTATCTGATTTTAGAGATCTTCAGAAGTAAAACTGACTTGTGAGGACTACTGAACAAATGAGGTAAAACTAAACATTTGGTGAGTGTACACGGCATTATATTTGTAGAAAGCAAAAAAAGAGAGAAGTATGGTGGAGAGAGTATAATGGTGTGTGACTGTTTTCTTTTGGTTACCTCAGTGACCTAGTGAGCATGAATAGCTTGAGGGTGTCAGAATGGGGGCTGCTAGGCTCCCACTCTGATTTGCCTCTAGGGGTGCAGGGACGGGACAAGCAGACAGGCAT
>JBBPDC010000149.1:9426962-9449616 GCA_037974485.1 Hemigrammopetersius urotaenia | reverse complement strand
GATCTTTAAGTCCATCTCATGAAAAATCGGAGCAGAAACAAAGGTGTTGCGTTTATATTTTTGTTGAGTGTATATTTGATACACTTTGGAACATTTTCAGAAGAAAGGGCAGCATCAGAGGACTAATGAATTTGCCTTAACAATCACTGCGCAAAAAGCTTGGTCATGATTGTTGAAAACTGCTCTCAATATGAAACCAGATGAGGAATGACCAAGTGAACATCATTGTTGTTGTTAACACACTCTTTTTAACTGCTAACCTCTTTAAAAGTGGTGCATGTCTATATAACCTGCCCTCACTAGAGTAATCACTACAGTAATCTGATACAAGAACTCAAGCTTGTCCAGGAGTTAATTAAAAACTAAAACGAATAAAGCGTCAGCGTCAGTACAAACGTCAGTTCTGAAAACAATAGTTGACACAAACTAGAGATAACACTGGGTAACACGCCTTCATGCATCCAAACTATTTACATTTGAATTTTATTCCCACTTTTCCATCACATTAGAATGTTATTAGCAGATGTCACTAAGTCACTCTTGTGAAGAAGAACCAAGAGGTGTTGAATGTGTGTATCCAAACACAGGTGTTGAATCAAGAGTCAAAAATGGTTCTACCACCAGAAGGGAACACCAGTTCAGTCTGGTCTCGCTCGCTGGGATTAGGCAGGATCAAATGCTGTCCAAACCATTTAGATGTGCCAAATCAACAGTCAGCCTCATGCCGAAGCTACAGCACAATAGGCGGAGAGACGTGTTGGTTTTAATGGTCTGGAGAAAATGCATGGGGCCAAAGAGGTACCCAGAGGGACCTTGAACACTAGGGAGATGGGCAATGGATATGGGTAAGCCCCTACGGTTCAAAGCAGGCCATCATAGTCGCCGCTGACAAGATGAGGATGCAGGGTGACTCAGAGGGCTGTCCCGCATTAGCAGAGCGAGCAAAGTGTGTACAGGAACAAAAGAATGTGAGGGAGGTGGGAGCAAAAGTCTGAGCAGCCCCTATAAAGCTCCCTGTTAATCTTGGCCATGAGCACAAAGTACACAGAGCAAAAGAGACAATATTAGACCAGTTTTTAGGAGATGGAGGCGCATCTTTTCTGCATCACTGGGCAATGTGCACATGTTACAGTGGCTTGCAGCCATCCCTTCTCTTGGATCATTCCAGTGAAAGACGTATATCTTCTATTATGAGCTTCTATACATGTTGGGTCGGTGTGCTCTTGAGCTTTTATGAGTGAAACCTAAAAATGTTTGAAGCGTCAAGATTACTGGCATTAAAGCCCCATTGTATGGTGCAACGCCTCACTATGGATGTCTTTCATTGCTAGAATATGGGGCAAACAGCACCTGAACAAACATTTACTGAACATTTATTTATGTTTATGTCTTAAATAGCATAGATACTCGCTCTTCAGACTTCTTTTGTGGTTGATGCTAATTCAACAGGCTTCCTAAGATGAGCAGCTTTACAGCTCATAAGCTTCTAGGCCTATAAATGATAGCTTCAGTGTGGGTGCTAATACAGCCAATCTTCATGCTATGTAATTAAAGAAGTCACGCAGTCCCCCACCCTGGTGCATGTTAGCGTGCTGCCCCACTGCAATGCTTCTGTTGCCGGAATGACAGAGCCCCTGTGAAGTCGTCTGAAATGTTTGCTCAGCTCCAGCACCAAGTCCTGGAATGGCAGCAATAACAAGCCCCAGCGTCTGGAAGGAATGATGTCAGTCGTCTTGCTTTGGAGGGATCAGAGCCTGGCACAGGCTAAAGGGACTAGAAGGGGGGGGGGGCAGCTTTACCCACTGTCAAAATCACATACAGTTGGCTTATTCCCCTATAAAGTAAAGGCATAAGCGAATCGACTGAAAAGGCCATTCATGCTTTTCTCTCCTCCTTAGCACACCATTAATAAGGCAACGTGGTAAATACATTATGTTTGACACATAGATGCTAGTGGAAAAACACTAAAGTATTACACTGAAGCTGTAAAAAGTAAACAGTAGCCTGCACGAAAGGGTTAAAATCTAAAAAGAACTGTGCTGTTTTACTGAGACCCCAACCCAATAAACTGCAAAAAAGTGGGGTGCATTATTTGAAATTGGTTCATTGTTTGAAAGCAGTTCTGATGTGCGTGGTGAGCAAGCATTACGTAGCATAGCTTATTTTTATGCTATTATAGAAAAAGTAAGCGAAAGTAAAAACAGACAAATGTCCTACATCTATGATTTTAGGCCATAGGAAAGTGGAATTTGGTTGGATATTTTAATAAAAATAGTGAATTCCAATGTACAAGAACTCTGATTGGATGCAAAAAATAAGTCCTTGGTCTTTGAGATTTAAAAGCAATTTGAGATTTTTTATTTGTGTGCACTGAATGAATCAAAATGTGACGAGTAATGTTCTTGATACTTCACAGTAGAAATCAATTAAAATAATACCTGGTTCCACTTTATTTGGACATTCCTTTACAAATACTCTACTAATGTTCAAGTTATTAAAAAGTCTGGTGCTTCTCAAAAGCTTCAGGGTTAGAATTTGAATCAAGGTTAGGACTGAATGAGAATTAGGTTTAGAGTTCGGGCTGAAGTTAAGTTTAGGGTAAACCTCTGCACTTAACCCATTTACTAAGACAAGCAGTGGGAAGCCAGGAACACAGTGCAGTGTGTGGGGAAAGTACCTTGGTCAAGTGTACCTCAGAGGTGCTTAGCGGTCATGGGATTTAAACCCATAACCACCTGAACGTGACCACTATACCACTGGAGTATTTTATTTGCTAAAAGCAAATTAGAATCAGTTTTCAGGTGATAGTTTCAATCACAGCTCCGAAATTCATTCATTTATTCATTCATTCATTCATTCATTCATTTGTTCATTCATTTGTTCATTTATTCATTCATTAATTCATGTTTGGTGGGGGCAAAGAATATGACAACTAAAAACACTTTTACCCTGATTTATTTAATGGGAAGTTTTTGCTTTTTGGCTTAAAACTTCAGACAAAAAAAAGGTAGAAACAGTGGGATGTGTTCTGGCATGGAAAGCTCTCCCACAAGGGACACACTGGACACCCATGTAAACACACCACCACTCTCTGGCACCTTGAACACACACAAATGAAACCCAGCCCCATCAGGGAGCATCCATTATTCATGGTATCTGGTTGTGGGCAAGAGGTCCAAAGGATGTGGTCTTGTGGCATCTTGTTTAACTGATGCAGCCAGAAGGGAAGAGGAAGAACGAAGCATACAGTGTCTATGGGCTGTCTGATAAAGAAAAGCCTAAAGCAGTCTTTACATTGATAAAAGGCTCTGGAAACTCAAAAAGACTTTTCTTTAAGTCTTAAAGCGAGTCTAATTTTGAAAAGAACCATGCATGCAGAGAAAATCAGAATCAGACTGAAGAAAAAAGAAATCATATTTGCAAGTCATAGTGGAAAACAGCTGGGAAGTTACATATGCTGGTTTTCAACAGCTTCAACTGCTGAGCAAGAATGGTTCATATAAAAAAGAAGCGATTATCCTGACATGATAATGACAGTAAATATAAAAACTAGACAAAGATTTACAAGGTACAAAATGCTCTGCAAGTCAAGATCTGTTTCTATGGGAGCGAGTCCTAAATCTAGTGGGCTGGATTTAGATCCTTTCAAGCCAGTCCAGTTTCCAGCAAAGCAGAAATGTGCAGTGTTAAGGGAAATGGCGCAGACGTAGTGAGCTTGAGTGATGTTTAATTAGGCTAAAGAGATTTCAGTGTTCAGTGTAAGAACCCAAAACCCTTTGGAAATCCATCTTCCTCCTGTACAGCGAGCTCACTCTTCCCACACTTCCCCTCTGCCAGTTAGCACAAGCTCCAAAGTGGTTTTGTGTGAATCAAGAAACCCAAGCATTCATCAAATCAAGAAACTACGTGAGGGTGCCACACACACACACAAAAGTCTTGGCTATTTCAAGAACCTAGGAGAGTGTTTAAAAGTTATGTTGCCATAAATTAACAAGCACTGAAAAGTTTGCATTTCAGTGGAGCAGTAGGGGAAAAGGATGACTGGTATCTTTTTTTTTCCTCAAAAAACCAAAAAGACTCTGCCTTTTTTCTTGCATAGAATTTTTTTTCAATGGTTTGAGTCAGTAATTAATAATTACTTACAGCAGACATTACTCAAGACGAAAGCCACAAGAAAGTAAAAGCAAAAAATATTCATCCCCCAGATCACAGCAAGTAAGAAATCATGCGTTTGACAATGCTTGACCTCAGAGCATTGATCTGTTGTTCCGCATGCCAGCTGAGATGCCGTCACTTCCCTTTGGGAGAGGCATAAACACTTGGTTGTTGATCCGCCTGGAGCAAAATGACGTGTGGAACAAAATGATAATGATCATACACTAAACGCCACAATAAATAAAACTGAGCCAATGAGCTGTCACAAATCAGCATAGCAGTGATGACCAACCAGAGCGACATGTAAATTATAACCTATGAGACAGTCCTCTGTCATTAGGAGGAGAGATTTATCACAGTGACTGCTGGAGACTTTGCAATATGATGAGAGGCATCAGAACAGATAACTAAGATTTTCTTCAGTTAAAAAGGATAATATTAACCTGGTCACACCAATGATAATGTGGTAATTACTATAATCTTTCTTACATCGGGCCTGGCATTAAGATTTTTTTGTGCACTTTTATTAAACCTCCGCTTTGTGATGCAAAATAATAGTTATATCCATAAAGCACCAAGTTACTGATTAAGTATTGAATGATGGTTAAATGCACTGATTCATCATCAGTGTTTAGGAATGTTTGGTTAAACTAGCAATATTAAATGATTGATAGTAACAAAAAAAATAAACATTACGGATTCAATACTTAATGCAATACTAGTATAATACATATATAACTCTAGAAAAAAAATGAAGAACTGCTGACAGTATTTCTCCTAATTTCCTAATAAAAATATTGCTCTTTAAAGCATTTTAAAGGAAATTACAATAAAATCAAATTATGCAGTGAATGCAAAGAATGCAATGAATAATGCAAAGAAAACAAATCTCTTGTTCACAAAATAGCAGTCATTTCCTTTGATGTACTAGCGTTTTACCATCCAACTGATCCCATTGCAAGAGGATATTGTTGATTACAGCAGTGTTTTTTATACTTTTCCTCATTAAATCAGATTTGATTCAGGTGATCACTAATCAGTTCCTCATAAAGCAGAATGAAGTGCTTGGGTATGAATTTTACAGACAATGGCATGGAATGGCTGTCACGCTCTTTAAAAATTAATTTAAAAATAAATTACAGTGGTCTTTTTTCCCGGAGCTGTATATACCATTTTAACACTGAATATTAGATGCTGACTCAACACTGATATTAAAGAAAATCTTCAGCACTGAAACGGGGGTAAGTGGAAAACTGTGGTTTGATGAGTATTCAAGAGCGTTTTCTCTCTGTCCTGCCTGATAAGCTGAAATTATGACAAAGGAACATTTTTGACCTGACTGTCTTCCTGGATGACATAACATCTGTAATAATTTCTTAGATTTATATGCCAGTGTTTAATAATGACAATAACAGGCAAATCTGTGCTCACTGAACGCAGATGAAATTTCTTCACTGCTCAATAAAACAGAGTATAAAACTCTCAAATAAGCCATGAAGCATAAAAAGAAAATCACAAGAGAGCACAACAAAACAGGCACACAGCAATCAAGGAGTACAAGCAAGATATCAAATTCACAAGTTTGCATGAAATCCACATACAGGCAGTAACACATTGTGTCCTGTCTTTCTGGTCTTGTTAACATGGATGAGTGCAAACTGATGTTCTAATGTGTGACATAATGTGTTTATCATGCATTTATTTGCCATTATATGTGTGTGTGTGTGTGTGTGTGTGTGTGTGTGTGTGTGTAAAGGGATAGCCCTTTGGACATAAATGCTGTGTTTCTGTCTCAGAAAACATACACACAGCAGAGATAAGGCAGCAGATCCAACCACTCACAAAGTTAAAGTTTCAATGAACAAATGTTCATGTTAAACAAATGTTCATGTTAAAGTGTACCATCCAGAACATGGTGTCTTAGTCACCATTATAGTGCTCACACCTACCTTAAGTAAGCAATAGAGCATTAGAAACAATCTTAGGCAAAAGTCTTGGAAAGGTCAGGATAAAAAAGTGCATTGCAGCGTTTATTGTGCATTTGGGTTTGTCTGTGTTCCAAAAACAAGTTGCCATATGCTGCCTTGACACACCACAAGTGCAGACAGAACACTGTGATGATGGATGCTGCTAACTTCCCATTGATAGAGGGCCTGTATGGGCAGGGTGCTGATTTCACAAGCGCACGCCTCAAGTGTGCTTTATGGAAAGCCATAACCCACAAGAGCAAGGGTTACAGTCGACCTGTCACTACAGTACTACTGTCCCAGTTTCTCTTACTTATCACTCGCAATGTGAACCAATGAACTCACTCACTACTATACCAGTTAATTATACTTTGACACATGCCTATATATATATATATATATATATATATACATAATGTTGTATTATATTGTATTTTTATATTTGAGATTATGTTAAAAAAAAGAATTTTTAAGTTAAAAACACTGCCAAATGGACCATCCATATTATTAATATTAGTGGTGGGCCGTTATCGGCGTTAACATGCTGCGTTAACGTGAGACTCTTATCGGGCGATAAAAAAAATATCGCCGTTAATCTATTCACAAAGTGGGTTGGGAGCTGGGTCTATACTACGCAAGCTATGATGACTTTCACCTTGATATTTTAGCGCGGATGTACTCTCTTTCTCTCTGTCTGTCTGTCTCTCTCTCTCTCGTTCGTGACTTTTCCGGATCGTGCCCGTTTTAAACCTGTCTTGCTATCTCTGTTTCTCTCTCTCTGTCGCTCTCTCTCTCTCTCGCTCTCTCTCTCTCTCTCTCGTGACTTTTCCGGAGCGTGCGGCTCGTCTCTCTCTCTCTCTCTCTCTCTCTGTATCTCTATTTCTCTCTTTTACTCTCTCGCTCTCCCTTACTCTTTCTCTCTGTCTCTCTCTCTTGCTCTCTCTTACTCTCTCTGTCTCTCTCATTCCTGACTTTTCCGTATTTAGACCTCGGGTTTATATTTACATTTTCTTTAAGGGTAAATTAAACTGAGTTCAAAATGAAATTAAATTGATCTGGGAGAACATTTGGAGGCATATTTATGGTTTGACCAAAACACAACAACATAGTTTTTCACTATACGCGGGTGCTCTTGTAATGTACCCCCGTGAATAACGGGGAATTACTGTATACCTACTTTGAAACAGGGACTATGGGTCTAGGGACGGAAAGACAAGGGGGGCTTAGCCTTAGCCTCCAGGGCTGTAGGAACGAATTAGTGTGTATAGAGGGCTGAAAACTTTTCACCAAACCTTTCCTTTCACTTAAGGAAACAAGTAAAGTTAAAGCAGTGAACCGTTATGGACACTCATAGTATTGTTCAGTTAAACTGAGTACAAACGGCGCTACCAGAGAAATATTACTGAACGGGCTCCGGGTGCTACTCGCAGCGCTGTGTAGCTCCGCCTGGATCCTAATGCCCGCCTGCTGCCTACAGCAGCTTCAACAGCCACCACATCATTTTAATTAAATAGTCATAGCTTATTTTCATTTCAATTCATAGTCTTGTTTCTATTTGTAAAGTGCATATCTGCGCTCAGTGATATCTTGTATGAAATGTTTGGATATATAATTTAAAAACAGTATAATAATTACTATATATTTAATGTGGCTTGGGATCATTTTGGGGGGTGGGGCTTCAAAATAGACCTAACGACGCCCATGGCCAAGTGAAATAGTCCACTTGAAAAGGCAAAGTCGAAATGAAGGGGCTGAATATTACTGAGTGAATAATTAAAGTTTGAATATTTAATTTAAACAAATTCAACACAAACTTCACATCATAAACTTACATGCATTATCTTTCAATCATATTTTATTCAATTTCAACATTTCAATATGTTTTGCTTTTTTTCAATACTTTTGTCACCAATTTACTTCCATTTTAAGCAAACAAACATTTCTGTCTCATTTTCTGAACGCTCATTTTGAACTTGGAGACTGGGAAAGCCAAGACATAATTCTAAGTCAAAGTGGAAGTGAACTTCATTGTCAGGAGCCAGGGGGAGGAATCCCCAGGACCCTGAACTGCCTTGTAACATTGGCGAGGCTGGGAGACAGAAGTCCATGACTGTTTGGTATTTTATTCAGAAAAAAGACAAAGCAAAAAGGCACGGGGGCCATACAAGAGTACTAGGGGTTCCAAACAGACGAGCATACAAAACAAGGACTGAATAAGGACAATGACCGACAGAGGGTAGACACACACGCAGACCTTATGTACCTGGGGGAAACACGAAACACCTGGGAGACGCAGACAGGAAACAGGTGGGGAAAGCAAAACATGACACAAATCAAAACAAAGGCAAAATAAGAGTCCTAACCAAAACACGGTGGCCATTCATGGCCCTCAGCCGTGACATTCATTATTAGTTCAGCTACATAAACAATGAGACAAGGAGACATGACTCTTCAAAAAAAACCTCCAAACTAGAACACCAAACTAGAAGTAAAAATGTGAAATATGGTACATCGCTATTTTTAACATTCAAAACAAATGTGCAAGTGTTACATCAGCAGTCAGTTGAGAAGCTACAATGCTGGAATGTAATTGTGTGCTTTATTTGTGCAAAAAAATCAGCATGGGTTCAAAATAAATAAATATACCACCAGTATGACGAATACAGAAACTCTAAGACAGTCTCTTAGGAAAAATGTAATACTGATGTTTGTTTTGTAGGTGCACATGTGTTATAAAAGAAGTGATGTGTAAAATGCAAGGAAGAAGGTTGAATCATTTCACAGGTTTAGGTGTGTGTGTGTGGGGGGGGGGGGGGGGTGTCAGGCAGTGTGTTGATTCTCAAAATCTTTCTCTGAACTGAATATAATTTTTGCACACATTTGAAACATTCGGATCATTACTCTGCTGAAGAATAACATTTTGTCCAATGATACGTAAACCAAAAGGATTTGTGTGATATTGGAGAACTGATTGATACTTTTTTCCATGATTCAACACAAAGTAAATCTCACAAAGTTAATCACTAAAGACTGACCTGTCTCTTGAAAGCCAATACTTTGAACCTTTGTAGCAAAAGTAACATGTTACTACGGAATATAAAACATCTGACATGCATTTTAAGTATTTCTAATGATTTCTTAGACATTTCTACGAAATGTCTACTCTTAGACATCTCACCTGTAATATAAATATAGCCATTAATGGTCCTGGTACAGGGCTTTTGCTGCATTCACAACAGGATTAGAATCCTCTATTGAGGTAGTTAAAGTTGGAAAAAGGGAGGCCCACCATAAGCTGGACAAGCTTAAAACATGCTGTTTTATGATGTGCTGAAATATCGCAAATTAGCAACTCAGAGAAGTTCTTGAGAAATTCTTCCAAGTAGAAAATACCAAATAGAGAAATGTTCAAAAGTTCCTTCCTCACTTGGAGGTTAGAAACTTCTCACTTCCCATTTGGCTATTAATGCAGCATAAACGAGTGTTTTTGTCCTTCTGAACACAATCAGTACATGAGCAGTGGGTAGTAGGCGTCGATCTATGCTCTGCCTACAGAGGCATTCATTCGTACCAACTGTTGCAATGTTAGGCAAGCTTTACAGAATGGTGTCAGCAGTCCCAGTCAACCTTCTGAGTTTTCACATTACATTTATGCTTATGTCACTTATCAGAGCAATGTGCATCAGTGCTTAAGAAGTCTATGTCTGTTCTTCATAGCTGTAAAGCTACACTAAGATCAACACCTGCTTTTAACCAAGTTGCACACCTTAACAAACCCTGTCAAAAGAAAAAAGTCAGAGGTTAATACACAAATAAGGAAAAACAATTAAGAGTGTAAGGGCTTTTTAAATATAAATAAAATGATGAGTAAGAGATGATTGAGATGACTGGTTAGTCTCCAAGGTGCTCCTTGAAGAGGTCTTCAGACAAAGGACTTGGCAGATCTGATCAGAAGAGGGAGTTTGTTCCACCACTGAGTGGCCGCGACTGAAAAGAGTCTTGATGCATGTCTTCCTCTTCTTTTGAACCGTGGTGGTTTAAGACGAGCAGTGCTTGAAGCTCTGAGAGGACGATAAGAGACGCTGCTTGATCAGTGCTTATAAGTAAGTAGGTGCAAGTCTGTTCTTGCCTTGAAGAAAAGTGAGAAGGTTTTGAACATTCAGCCTACAAGGTTCAATCCCCAATGATGCCACAGTCATCCATGGTTGGGAGTCCACAGCAGCTCTATTGGCTTTGCTCTTTCTATCACTTGACCAACTTGCTGTTACTGTTCTCCTCTACAAGTGTTGATCTTTGCAGTTTGAAAAGATGTGGTTGAATCATAGCTAGAGTGTAGAACTGAACACAAATAAATAGGGAAGAAAACTGCAAACCCTCCTCTACTCAGGAGCAACGAATCTTTATCCTTGCATAAATTAAACAAAAAGGACAATGAAACCAGTAATCATTATTGTTTATGGCAGCCTATAGCTTCAGATAAGCAATACAGTAGCAAACTTTAGCCAGCAAGACCAGATACATTTGGGGTAAACTGTCTGAACTGTCTCTTTCACAAATACACAGAGGTGTGTGTCATTCATGTGTCGTGGTGACGCAAATCCAATAACTCCCATTATGTTCCTGAAGCGTAAACACTCCTTCATGCCGTGAAAAACTGATGGATAATCACTGTATAACAGAAGCAGATGCATCTGTCTGCCTCTCTCCTACACAGCCAAACACTAACACAAGCAGACACCTCCAATCTCAGCCAAAAGTTTCGAGCGGCTAAGGAGCGCCAAGCAGTCGCCATGGTAACAGCCTAGACTTGCTGCTGCTGCCACTGTCATCCCATCTCTCTCCTTCTCTCTCTATATATATTTCTCGCACTCTCTCTTTGTCTTTTTCTCTCCTTCTCTCACTTTCTCTCTCACTCTCTCACTCTTTCCCTCTCCATTCCCCACCCTTTCTTTCCTTCTCTCTCTTTCATTCCCTTTCTCTCATTCCCTCTTTCCTTCTCTAATCCCCACTCTTTCTTTCCTCATCTCTCTTCCGTTCCCTCAATCACTCTCTCCCTCTTTCCCTCTCTCTTTACCATCTTTTCTCCTTTCTGTTTCATTCCCTCTATCACTCTCTTCCTCTTTGCCTCTCTGTTCCACACTCTTTCTTTGCTCCTCTCTCTTTCTTTCCCTCTTTCTCTCTCCCTCTTTCCCTCTCTATTCACCAACCTTTCTCTCCTCGTCTCTCTTTCACTCCCTCTGTCAGTCTCATTGTCTAACCCTCTCTATTCCCCATTTTTTCTCTCCCATTTCTTTCGTTCCCTCTCTCACACTCTCCCTCTTTCCTTCTCTATTCCCCACTCTTTCTCTCCTTCCCTCCCCTTTCATTTTCTCCCTCTTTTCCTCTCTATTTGCCATCTTTTATCTCCCCCTCTGTCCTTTGTTCCCTGTCACTCTTTTCATTTTCCCTCTTTATTCCACATCTTTTTCCCCCCCTTTCTCTTTTGTTCCCTCTCTCCCTCTTTCCCTTTCTATTCCCCATCCTTTTCTCCTCCTCTCTCTTTTGTTCCCTCTATCACTCTCTCCTTCTTCCCTCTCTATTTCCACCCTAGCCTAATTATTTTTGCTTTCCCTCTCTTCCTCTTTGGTTCCATCTCCCCATCTCTTTTTCTTTTCTGTCTGTCTGTTTCTGTCCCTTTTCTACACTTTCTCCCTGAGACTCACCTCTGTCTCTTTCTCTTACACTCCATTGTTTTTCTCTCTGTCTGTCTCTTTTCTCCTCTTACTCCCTCTCCATGTCTCTCTTGTCTCTAAAGAAAACGGTCTTTGGTTCAAGTCATTTAAAATCATGTTGGGGGTGAAGATTTTTAATTAGGCATCCATCCATCTACCCATCCATCCATTCTTTATCAGAGCTATATATCCTATCCAGAGTCACAGGGTATGCTAAACCTGCGTTCATAGGGCAAAAGGCAGAGAAACATCCTGGACAGGTTACCAGTCTTCCCAAATCTTCCTGAACTTGACTCATGCATGACTTTGTACAGGATAAACACACACACAGATACACACTCTCACAGAGGACAGATCAGTGTGTGAAACATGGTGAGCATTGCCTCCAGCCAGTGTTAGACTAACAGCCACCAATTAAACTCTCCCCAAAGGCCTACTAATTAGTGATGATGAGGCTTCCAAATTGATCTATCACACGCAAATGCATTCATTATTAATGCATGACAGCTCACACACATGCACATACACACACACACACACACACACACACACACACACACACACACACACACACATACTCACACACCGCTCTCGTTTCTCTCTCTCTCTCTCTCTCTCTCTCTCTCTCTCTCTCACTGCCTCTCTTCCTCTCTCTCCCACACACACATAGTGAACACCCACGAATACAAACAAGCTCACCCTTCCATTAGTGCGGCTGTTTACCACTAACATTTTAGCCCATAAGACACCGGACAGCAGCATTTAAAATAATAAAGGTCCCGTATTTGTTTTTGTTTTAAATGTTCCATTTTTCATTTTAAACTCATTGTGCCATTTTAGTTTATTTTTGAAACTAGTAAAAGACCTGCTATGCATTTTATCTGAAGCTTGTAACAGACTTTAGCACAGGTTTGACCTTGTATGCAGCACTTTTTCAGTAACAATTTCAGGAAAAAACTACAGTTATTATTTGCAGGACTATCTAGGACAATAGGGATGATTATGTTGATGAACTTGGTCACACCAGTAAGGAATCTAAACATGATTGGTTGATTCCAATAATTTGATCCAGTTTACTTATTAATAATGTTTAGTTTATCAAAAATATATACCCTTCAGTCCAGCTCCTGAGAGCCTAATCAATGGGAGAGCTCACCTGGGTGTATCTAAGTAAATTTATCGAGTCCCGAGTGTTGTTTTTTCATGCCCTGCATTTTATTACTGTAAATTCAATTAATTTATTACTGTATTTACCTGTTTATACCTGTTTATAAGAAAACAACAGCGCATACCAAAGAAAATGTCCGGGCATGAATTACAGTACAGTCTATGCAGGGGTACCATCAGTATTTACTGCAGGAGTTCAGTGTAAAATGTACAGTATGAAGGTACAGGTATACCTTAAATTTTCTTTAAGGGTAATGAGTTTAAAATTAAATGAAAGTTAAAACGGCAACACGGTTTTCACTATATGCGGGTGCTCTTGGAACATAACCCCAACAGAAAAGCGGGGGGGTTACTGTATATATATATATATATATATATATATATATATACTGTGTGTGTGTGTGTCTTTGTGTGTGTTACTTATCAGGAGCCATACTAATGGTGGACTGCTATCTTTTCTCTCCACTTCCCAGATTCCCAGAACAGCCAAAGGGGGATACTTTCACATCAGCATGAGCTTTTAACTAATCCTCCTGCTCCATCAAACCGCTATCATTTTAAGACACCTGTAAAATCAGTGGTCTAAAGGTCAGACTGAGAACGCCCTCAGATCACCCTAGCTTGAGAGCTGCCCTCTGTCGCCACAACAAGAGCCCAAATACATCAACAGAGTGTAACACTAATAACAGATCAATGGCTAGTCTGGTCTGGAGCACAGTTCTAAACAAAGAAGGTTCATTCGCAGGCCTTGTGTTACTGCATTTTTGAGGCTTCAGCCCACAGGTTGTTTGCTGCTGTAGGTGGATATTATGGGTTTCTGGATGGGGTGGGTTTGCGGAATTTTTAGCTGATTGTGGAAGCGTACCGGAAAGAAAAAATACTACTTCTATAAACTATTCCTCAAAATCCGGTGCTATGTGTAATTTGTTGAGTCTGAAAATACACAAAATGCGTCTCTGCATCATAGCTCTCTTTACACCTCCTGGCTGTGGTGTAGTAGCGCTGAAGGGGCCAGACTAACCAGCCTCAGTTAGCTTTCTCTTTTTTACTCACATATACACATATTGAGAGAGATTAACTGGGTTTAACAAAAGAGCCCCCTTCCATCACTCTTTGTGAATTTTCTCAGATGAGTTATGTCTTGGATAACACAGTTAAGAAAAAGCACCAAACAGAGAGAGAGAGTGAGAATCAAAAAAGAAAGAATGAAAGAAAGAAGGAAGGAATGGAAGGACGGAAGAAGGGAAGGGAAAAGATAAGCAAAGATGCAAAGAAGCAAAGAAAGAAAGAAAGAAAGAAAATGTAAGAAGAAAATGGACCGACAGAAAGAACGAACATCACTGTAACTGATTAAACTGTAAGTCTCTCTGAATAAAAGCATCTGCCAAACGCCAGAAATATCAATGCAAATGTAGATTTCACCAACACTAGATTTAACATTGTGTGTGTGTGTGTGTGTGTGTGTGTGTGTGTGTGTGTGTGTGTGTGTGTGTGTGTGTGTGTGTGTGTGTGTGTTTGCCCAGTGTAAGAAATGGTGGAGGGAAATAGGATTAAAGGGCTTAGATAAGCACAGGCTGTTTTCTCTGTGATCTGCGACTTTTAGTCAGAGGCCATTCCAGGACCCTTTCACTGTACACTCCGGACTCACATAGACACAAACGCACATGCATGTACACATATACTCACTGTCTGTCCACAGCATCCTTTAGACAAGCAAAACAAGAGAACAGTAGCTTAATGTGTGTGTGTGTGTGTGTGTGTTGTGGGGAGGTGGGGTCTGCATACACTTTACACATGCATGATGTAACCATACACTCTATTCCATGCTCATCCTACTTATAATGCAACCGCACATGCTTTTCATGCACTCACACATAAACATTCATGATACAACTGCACATAATGTTCACAGGCATGCACATGTATGTACATATCAGAGGAAGCCACTGAGCCTTCACGTCATTTCACAAGGCATTTCACATTTTTAAAATCATTTTTAAAACATAGTCAACTCTGTAGTACTATCCTTACTCAATTTTACTCAATTAAAAACAATTGATTTAAATCCTGAAATGTCGTAAAGAAAATGATCAAAACGTATTTAGGTAGATACGGTGAGCTCTCGCAGTCCTTCTGATGCTCAGTTGAAGTCTTAAAGTCCAACATAGTTAAGAACTTAAAGAATAATCAATCTATCACATTTGGTTTTGCAATGGTTGGGAGGAAAGAGAAGCTCTATGCTAGGACTCTTTACTGAAGGAGTCACTGAAAAAATGCAACAAGCTTGCAACATTTAAGGTGAATACAAGGTCCAGATGTTTAATCTAAAATACCCAAAAGTTTTTTTTGCAATGCTGTTTGTGCAATATTAACATACTGCTAGTGTCACGTTTGAGGGGGCTAGTCCTCCTCAACCGTGCGCTATCTTAGAACGAGCAAGAACGGGCAGGAAGCCAAGAATCCATGCTACAGACTTTATTTACAACTTTATTTACAACCAGAAAAGAAATAGGCACGAGGGCCATCAGGAGCAAAACTCAGATGCAAGTTTCAGATTAGGAAAACCACGAGGTCTAACTAAAGCACTAAAAGACGATGGACAGATACATGAACCCAGGCAGACAGGACTTAAATACACAAGAAATCAGGAACCTAACTCAACACAGATGTGAACGTGAAACACATGACACTGAACCAAAAACAACAAGAACACGTGACAAAAGCAGAACTCCAAAATAAAAGCCCACAAAACCCAACAGAACCATGACCCCAAACAAAACAGAAAAGCAGCGGCCTCTACCGGCCGCTGACCAACCTTACAGCTAGAGTCCCTTATATCTGCTAAAAGAAATTCATTATAGATTTAAAGCATTATAGAGGTGTGTTCTTCCTATTTTTTTTGACAAGAAAATTTTCTGGCTCTAAAAATCACTGTTTGTCTTCAGTATCTATAGTAAAATTGTCTATACGACTCATTGTACCTAAATTTGTTACTGTGTATTTTGGGTAAATTCAGGAATTGTAATCTCTGGTGCATTCATTCATAAAAGTTGTATTTTACTGGTCTGAGCCACGATACCAACAAAAATTAAAGCAAAAGTTCATGCAACCATAGTTAACACTCTGAAACTGACTCATGGCTGTATAAATATGCATGTCCAGTCTCCTGTTGAAGTCTAAACAGAGAAAATCTGTATGGTGTTATTTACACTACTAAACATAAAAGGCCTGATCCTAGACCAGGCTGAGGAGCAACAAAACTGCATTCTCTTGAGTAACAGAGCTCAATCCAACTTCTCCGGGTTGTGCTGGAGGGACATTTGTAATCATCAAGCATCAGTACCTGACATCACCAGTGCTCTTGCGGCTGAATGCAATCAAATCCTCACAGCAATGGGGACAAAATCCATATCAATAGTACTGATTTCAGCTGAAATGTTGGAAGAGCAAGGTGTCTACAAATATTGGGAAACCACACAGTTAGAAAAAACTGTAAATTAGATTTTTAAACCAAATAATATGTCTGAGCTGGAGAAGCTGTTTTTTCCCTTTTTGAACAGAAAGTGTGTCTAGACTTCTGGTCTGCAAAGTGAGAGAGAGAGAGAGAGAGAGAGAGAGAGAGAGAGAATAGCAGACTATGACGTCCCGACATTTTCCCAAAAATGCTCTGGGGCACTTGGCACTCTTATTCCTGTAAGACGGAGAGGAGGTAGAGTGAGTGTGTGTGTGTGGGGGGGGGTCAGTTCAATGGTGAGTTACATCACAGGGCACAGTGGAGGGGACATTTTAATCAGCGCAGGAAGGGCAGGACACGGTCTCAGAGAAACCTGCCAGACTCTACCGCCTGCACAGACACTGCAGCCGAGCGTGTCCATCCACATCCAGAAGCTGTAACAGACACAAAACTCTCATATAAAACCTTCCTACTTTTAGAAATATTCTTTGTTGATTCTTAACCTAAGCTTAAGCTTAGGTTCAGAATTAAGCCTAAAAATCTCATTGCACTCTCACAACTGCTTTTACTGCCAATACAACACAAGAGACATTTGGTACAGGGAGCAAACTCAAATAATAAATACAATGTATACTGCCAATAAATACATTTTATTTCATTTATTTTACTTTATTCTATTTTTAATTTTTGCTGAGCTTTGTTTCTGTCCTCTTTCTGCTGTGACACTGCAAATTTCCCTTTTCTTATCTTATCTTATCTTATCTTATAAATCTTTAATTTTAATGTAATGATAAAGGACAAAGGGCACAGGCCTCATGCATTCCTCTGTGCGTGATGTAAACGGCTCTCCACCGTCCCACAGCTGTATGATTATCAAGCAGTTTCCAGAACGCTCTCTCTGAGGAAAGAACCTAATCATAACTGTACAGGATCAAAACTCATGTAGTACTGCACCATCTGTTCAGCCTGAGCTTGTGTGTGTTTGTGTGTGTGTGTGTGTGTATGTATATGTGTGTGTGTGTGTGTGTGTGTGTGTGTGTGTGTGTGTGTGTGTGTGTCACAGACCTCTGATTGGGTTTTAAAGGGCTTTGTGTTCCTGATGGACACTGACAGACTTTAATCACACACACCAGAGGAGAGCCGGAGAGCACTGGAGGGGAGAGGAAAGCACTACGGAAGATAATCCCCAACACACACAAACACGCACACACACACAAATACACACTCCCGATGTACAGGGAGATTCACTTCTTTACCGAGGCAGGACAAATTTAACACTTTCATAGCTGAGACTACCATCCACTCACAATACATTCGCTTGCATTATGCAGTAATTTCTCTACATAGAAGTGAACAAGAAGCGTATTGACTCAAGAGAAGCCAGTGGGTACTTCCCTTAGCACAAGTTAATTTGCTTTTAAGCGCTTTGCAAGTCCATGATCTTCTTTCCAGGAGTGTTCCATGGGAGATTAACCTATTAGAAAAAACAGGCAAAAGCAAAAAATATCAAATGTGCCGTAACTATTTAATGAGCATATTTTTTTTATTTGTTTTTTCAGCAGTTAAACCATAGTTGTATTAAAATATGCAAGAATGTGTTTTGTGTAGACAACGTGTACTCACTTCTCACTTTGAAAATCAACGTGCACACAGCTGCATATATGATTAAGCGATTCATACTTGCACATATAATTGTGAAGTCTAATGTCGTTAGTTTTTTCTTTGACCCACTGAACCCACTCAACAACCGACCTTCCAGTGAGTGTATGAAGATTATTGAAAATGCTTGCTGTTGGATCATTAGGACCTGCTGTGCAAGGTAAACATGACTTTGTGCCACGTTCCTGACCTACTCTGTGATCTCGGAGCCTGATTCTTCACAGAGAACCAATCAATAGATCACGGTTCTGTACATGTCTGTGGAATGTCTGATCTGATCTAATTCTTCTCAAATCCCGCACAGATTTCCTCTTCAGATCGCTTCCTTTGGAGCAGACTTTCAGTTTATGCCGAATGTATTAATCATCAGATGATAATAATCATATCTCCTCTGCCAGTGAGAACTTCTGTTCGGAGAGTCCCAGAGAATTCTAGTATCTGCTGCAACGGGGAGGGGAGTGGGAGAGGGGCTCTGAGAAGGGCTTTCATTAGCAAAACTCTCCGAGTGGATCTTCTGTGAGAGTTTGTTGGAGGGGGTTGCTTCAGAACAGATTAAGGTTTTTTTCTATTTCTAAGTGGGTGAAAATGTATGCTGTATGCAGTAAAGGCAAAGAACATGAGAGGATTTGCGCTAATACGTACAGTACAAATCCATCGCTGTGCGTCTCTGATATGTACCATTCAGCCATAATGGTAAAACCATCTGTCTATTATTGTGTCCCCTTTGTGCCATCACAACAACTCTGATCTGAGGCAAGATCTCTGAAGGTGTTGTGGTATCTGGCACCAAGACTTTAGCTGCAGATCTTTTAAGTCCTGTATTTTAAGGGGTGGGGCCTCCATCCATTGGACTAGTTTGTCTGGCACATCCCACAGATGCTTGGTAAGACTGAGATCTGGGGAATTTGGAGAAAAAGTCAACACCTTCTACCTTTTCTCGTGTGCCTGAACATTTTTTTTTTTGCAGTGTGACATTAGGGAATACTGTTATCACGAAGAACATGTTGAAGAACTGTTGAGAGGGAGCAAAACTATATTTAAGAACACAGCAGGTGATGAGTTTGGTATGAGTGCATGAAGTTAGGAGATCATACAGGTCATTAACTGATAACCTGACTGACTGTTCTTCTTTTTTGCGATTAACAAAATAAGAAAAGCAATAGCATTGCTGGGACCAACAGCGTAGCCTGTAAGCTTACAAACTTTAGTGCCAAAATGTGGCTTCTTCAATGCAGAACTGCAGTTTAAATCATTTTAAAACCAAAACATCTTTAAAGACCCTCAAAATGCATCCAGATCTTTATTAACAAAAAGAACAAAACCTCACTGTCACAGGGAATCACATCAATGTGATCTCACCAATGCATACAATGTATATGTATATAAAATAATTAAATTTTTTTGCAGTAATACAGTAATGGTATGTACTTTACAGCTCCCACCCTTAGATCACAGATGTATTAAATGCTACTTAATATACTATATCTCTGTTTATATTAGCTATATTAAATGCATAATTGCTATATTATATGTAATTGCATATCATTCTTTTTTTATATTATACTGTAGCTCACTCTTTATAGCATGGCTGTATTAAATAACGCGTAACAGCTACATGACATAGTCATATAATAGCATATAATATAATAGTATACTATAGCTCCTTCTCTATAGTACAGCTGAAGAGGATTGTGTTCGGCTTTATCTCTCCTTTGCTTGCCTGCAGCACACCGTTAGAAGCCAAGCCAGCCCTTTCTCACCTGGGCTCGGTTGCCCTTGGAAACGGGCTTCTTTTGAATTCCATTTACGGTGTCACTGCACCCCTTTTCTCCTGGGGTGGAGGGGAGCGTTCCATTGGCCGGGTGCATGCACAGCAGAGGGAGAGATAGTGACAGAGAGAGAATGCCCAGGCTTTCTCCCATTTCTCGGGGTGTCTGTGACCTGAATGTAATGTACGTATGATGAAGGGAAGGAGGAGGTCTAGAGCCGGAGCCCTTCAGCCGCGGCTTCTCCATTCAGTCTGAAAATCTCATTCATAAGCAGAATCTTGCGATAATGGCAGAGCCAACCAGCAGAATGAAGGGGGGTGGGGGTGGTCCCTACTCTGCGACAGAACAGAACAGCACGGTTCCATCAATGAGCGCTCAGGCAGCAGAGGCAAGACTGCGGCTGCATACAGAACAGAAGTTCTGCCGCACTGTTCTGCTCATTACATGCATGCGTGCATCTCACACCCCGCAATTAAGCGGGGAAAACACAGGCCTGTAATCAGAGCTCCGCCAGATGCATTAAATACTTGGTCTGGCTCATGTATTTTTCAGGAGGGGCTGACACCACCACCTCTCCAGTTTCCCCTCCTCTCCTTTTCTCCTCACGAAATAATGCAGCTGTATAACCGTATAACCAACGAGACCCTTAAGTTCCAGGCTTATTATTCAGTTATTACCTTCTGGAGGCCTGTATTTTTGTTCATACTTTCGTTCAGCCCACAATCACTTTAAAATAAAACAACAAGCAATACATTTAGGACTGGTTTTCAGGCAGGTAGCAATATAAAGCCCAGCAATGGATCATATCATGCTGCGTGACCATATGATATACTCATAAGCTCATATGCTCACATCATGGTAGTTCTCAATTCAGTTTAGTAGAGCAGTTGTATTTGTACTACAGTTATTAAACAGGCATTGACCCAAGGCCATTTTTCAGAACTGCGGGTTCTGCTGAAAAGCATCAGCGAGGGTCAGAATGTCAGGACAACACAAAATAAGAAGACGGAGAAGCATGAGGAAGAACCACTGAAAGGAACCAAGACAAACCTCCACAGGACCCTTAGAAGAAAATAAGGTTACAATCATAAGGACGAACCACTGAGACTTACCGAATCTCAAAAGGCCAAAATATACTAGACGTCAGAATGACAAAGAGTTCTGTGTGAGAGGTAGGCAGTGGTAAAAGAAACAGTTTGGGAGGTAATGCTGGTCATTGGCAGTCATGAATCCAATAATACATCATGGCAGAATTCAAGAGAGATGCAGTGTCAGCCTAAGTAGACTCTGCTCACAGAGATATATGGACCGTATGCATCCTGTTGCACACTAGAGGCTTGTTTTTCTGTCTCTGATGGTGCATGTAAATGTATCTGCATCGAGACACAGAGAAAGAGACTGTGGGCAAGCACAGTCCATAGAGGCTTACACCAAGCACAACTCTCAAGCAGATGTGAATCTGTGGAGCTGTGTGGCTCTACTGTAGCTTTGGGGGTGGGACAGAGACCCAAGCAAGATAAATTGGACTTACTGGCTGTAGAGGACAATACAAATACTGAAATGTCTTCAAGGCATTTCAAAAATAATGAAGTGAATATTGACTGTTGGACAACTGAGAGAAAGGATAAACTATACATTCTGGTTTGACACTGACCCCTAGTTCACATCTTCATGTTACGTTCAATACGTTTGACGACATCTATTTAGATACAAAGAAGCAGAGGCATAAATCAGCAGGGCTGGGACTACCAACTGATTTACCAATAACTATCAATAACAACCATGGAATCAATAAGGAGAGTTTGTTTCCTTCAGTTTTCTATGCATTAGCGTTATGTGATTCAGTCCGCTGTTCGTAACTTCAGTCCTGGTTTTATTTTATGTACACATGCAGGGCTTTATCATGGTTAAATCTTTTCTGGTCTGTGAGTTAGCTATTATTTTGACATGCCTGAGCACACTGGTTTTGGGTTTGTTTATTATTAGTTTCAGCTGACAGGTGTGCTTATTGGTTTGTGGGTTTTGGGGATTCTGTATTTAATTTTGGGTTGTGCGGTTCCTCAGGGTCAGTCCTCCATCATTATTCCCTGGTTGTGGTACTCCTGCCTCTCTAGGTGGTTTTGTGTTTAGGCTGTTGTGCCTGTTTGGTTTTGGGTCATAAATAAAAGATTAAAGATGGAAGTCTGCTTCTGCGCCTCTCTTCACGGCCCTAGGGCAGGAGATGTGACAGGCTGACTGTTTTTTTGGGCTTAATTATTGTCATCTTGAGGTCTTTTCACACTGAGGGCTTTTTGGATTAGCACTGAAACCTTCACATAAAGACTCACGCTATTAACTCTGAGAGCATGTGAAGAAGATGCAGAAGAAGAATAGGTTTAAACATTAAGTAGCGATGTGATAATGTGATAAAGTGATTATTGTTTTTGTAGCTGCTGAGAAGCTCACACAAGAACAGCAACAACAGTGGAAGGGTGAGAAGAGAAATTCTAAGAATAGAGGTTCAAAGTGTCTATATATGCATGTATGTATGCAACACACGTGTCAAGTGTGTCACATGAATTTGTGCCTTTTCACATGTAACATCATAAAACAGCAAGAAAAGTGGGGTCTCCATATTCTCCTGTTTCTCTCAGGGCTACAGAGTGGGTGGATGACAGAGAATTCATCAAGGGTTCTGGGGAGTTCATGCAAGCGCCTGCTATGTGTGTGTGTGTGTGTGTGTGTGTGTGTGTGTGTGTGTGTGTGTGTGTGTGTGTGTGTGTGTGTGTGTGT
>JBBPDC010000149.1:9399878-9426862 GCA_037974485.1 Hemigrammopetersius urotaenia | reverse complement strand
TTGGTGGGGGGGGGGGGGCTACCCCCCAATTATAGAGGGGTAATTCACACTCTGGCTGCTACCACTTTGATTTCCACGCCCTGTTAGTTTTCATGGTCAGTTTAAAAATGTAATTATAATAATGGTCAGTCATACTTTGTGCTCCATTGAGATGTTCATTATGGAGTATTTTATTTGACTTATGTGACATGAAGCAAAGCCTTTTTTACAAATTGTGACCAGCTGTGCCTACTGAGGGTTTACACTCATGATTATCAGGTGTGTGTTTGGTTGTGTGTATGTTAGGGCAGCACAATATTGTCACTAGCAGAAAAACTCCAAAGAAAACATCTCCAAAGCTGTTTACTTTACAGTAGAGCAAAAACCTTCCCTACTCTGAATGTAAGTTATTGTGATGAGATGCATTTTGGGCTTTTCTACTGGTTCACCATGTACTTTTGACACAGTGTAAATGACAGCTGGATTGAAAAACAAAAATGCCAAAGGTCACAGTTTACCAGCTGTTAATGTGACACCAATGCTCTGTTAAGGCACTCATTTTTCATAATAAAACAAATATACAAATATAAAGGCCCATATGACTTATACAGCAGGGCATTTACAGTAACAGTTTATTGCCCTGTAATATTTTCCAGTACCTTGATGCATTCATGTTTAATTCAAGGGCGTGTAAAGCCATAGTGCCATCATGATGCTCCCACCTCAATAGTTAAGCTGAATAATTAGCCTACCAAAGTATTTGCCACTGCTTCTTACCTTTTTCCATTTAAGTGTTGTTTAATCTCTGAGAATTGTTTAATCACTGAGAATTCATTTAGCTGACCATGATTGCTAATATTGCAAGAAATCTTCTGATTCACATATACTGTATGTACATTTTGAAAAAAAGGTTTTGTTCGAACATAAAACCAAAAAGAACTCAAATTATAGTGAAATAATACAAACACAAAATGTACCCCAAAGTATTGGCACCCTTCATTAATATTTGGTTGCAGAACCTCAACAATTTATCCCTTCCTTTTTAACTGTTTTAACAGAGGTTTTTATCCAAAGCGACTTCCATTCCCTAACTAATGGAGACGGTCTCCCTGGAGCAACTTAGAGTTATGGGTCTTGCTCAGGAAACCAGTGGTGGTATGCTGAAGATAGGATTCGAACCTATGAGCTTTTATGAGACAAATAAGGGACAAAGTCTCTGAAAGCTAGGAAAGATGTTGGATTCTTTCTTGGCTCTTTGGTCATGGTGCTGGCACTGATAGCTATTGCCATAATCCTTCCTGTGTTTACGCAATTTAGGCACAAGCATTCACAGATGTAAAAACCTCCCTTCAATCTCAAGATATTTCTGAACTCTGTTTGTTTTTACCTAGCTCTCAGAAGTGCATTTGGAAACAAAACACTCATCATAGCTTCATTTAAACCTAATTTTTCTCCAACCACAAGTTCATGTGTATATGTTGCTTTTTGGTTTCTGCTGTAATGTCACCCTGTCTTGCACACTTTCAAACTTACTAGGATTATATTTACCAGGTCATGATCCACCCCACTGTACCACTTGGAATGTCTGAGGATATTGCCAGCTGCGACTCTGAAGGAAGCCATCAATAGCATGCTTAGCATACCTTCATGCTATCAAACCCGGGGCCTGCTTTAATGAAATGTGTGTGAAGCTAAAGGGAAACATCACCCAAAGGTACCACAACTTCATGAGAGGTAAGAAAGAGAGCAGAATTTGCTTGTATGAAAGGAAGGTAGGCACCTCTCCAAAAAATGTTACATAATGCAGGTACTCGATTAAAAAATAGGTGTAAAATAATTAACAAAATTCTTTGATGTGCAAGGTGGCACATTAACAACTGTGACAATTAATATAATTTTATTACATCAAATTAATCAAACTTCTTTATTCAGAGCCACACTGGAGATTTTGGGTGAAGCGTTTCATTTCTCCCCATCAGAAATTGGGGTCTATGTGGGCCTGGTGAAACATTAGCAGAAGAGCCAGATAATTCTACAGTAGCCAAGCCAACAGCATGTTTGCGGCTGGTGCGACTGAGGGAAAGAAAGACACTCAGGCTGGAATGTGAGTGCAGGTGCTTTTCAGACTTTTCTGGACATTTAATGCCACTTCCAACGAGGCCTTCATTCATTGGAGCTCAGCAGCTTGAACCAATGTGAAGAATGACCCTCTTTCTTTCCCTCTTACTTATCTGTGTGTGCGCGCGTGTGTACGTGTGTGTATGTGTGTCTTCTCAACTAGCTGTTGCGTTCACAGTCATTGTTCTTAAGTAACTGAATGGGATGAAGGGAGAATTTCTCTCTGGATACTGACTGGTTACACTGTTCTACCAAGGCATAGTCCACTGATTCAAAAGTAGGGTGGCATAGTAGCACTCTTATGGTAAAGTAAACAACTATAAGCCACATTGCACTACTTTTTATGATTGTGTGGGGTTTATATACAAAAACTAAAATAAATTTTTGTACCGGGTACTATGTTTAAACTATGTTTAAGTTGCCAGCCACTTCTTTAAGCATTAAAAATTATGAACTTCCATAAAGTTATAGGATGTGTGCCGAAAAAGTGGATGTACTGTAAACAAATCCATTGGTTTTATGACATCACAAAAATACTGCATTGAAAACGACCTGTTTTTGCAGCTTTGTTTCCATATATGGACTGGGGCAGGAACGATACATTCTGACACACTATTTGTGTTTACTTTCATTTAAAAGTGTGAGTTTTCCATTGATGAATACAATTATTTTCCATTATGCAGCCCATTTAAGCTGTGACTGGCCCTCTGAGGCCTAGTTAGACCCAAAGGAGTTATACATATTTGGTGCTTTCTAGTTACAATGGGCTAGTATGTGGAGTTACACTACACTGCAGATTGTTCAACATCCTTTCTTCACGTCCATCTCCTTATATTTATAATACTAATTTAATAATAATTTTTATTTATATAGCGCCTTTCCTTATAAGGCATCTACATATATTCCTAAACCCCACTGAAACCGTTTCAAGAAAAACACTTTAAAGATCCCTAGTGCCCAAGTTGCTGCGACAGTATGTTTCAGAGGTGCCCCACTGTGACATCTGGTCAAATACTTCAGCTATGATGGCTGTTAAATGTTCACAGCACATTTCAAAGAAAATACATTGCCCTGTGACTTCTACATGGCTAGTAGTTGCCAGTTCCTACCAATAGTCTGAATTTTAGGTGAAATTTTGCTTCTACAGATGTGAAGTTTCTTTTCAAGCTGCTGCTCATGCAGAGCTATAGGACTAGATAAACATGCTTGGAGAACCCTGCCTGCTCACTGTGTACAACCAGAAAAACCACTGGCCAACAGCTCTGAACTGAACCATAGTACATAGTCAATAGTGTACTTCTACTACAAAATGTAGTAGAAAGGGAGACTTTGTCTGTCCTTTCTGCCTAGGTGTTTTGATAAATGAAAAATAGTGCATACCAAAGTGTGCATGCATGAATTACAGTACAATCTATACAGGGGTAACATCCGTATTTTACATTCTAGCACTGTGGGAAACAGTTCTGTGTACACTGTACAGAAGAATATAGGTTTATCTTTACATTTAAGGGTAATTAATTAAGCTCAGTTTAAAATGATATTGAAGTGTTTTGGGGTTAATACCATAAAAATATGAAGTTTACACATTTTTTACCACATTGCATATTTGTGCTCTTGGAACGTAACTTTACTGTACTTGTGAAAATAACATTACAGACCTTTACAGGCCGCAGTGAGTCCACTCCAGCTACCATTCTCCTGGCACACACGGGTTCCTGGACCCACCAGGTGATAACCTGGAGAACAGGTGAAGTGCACTTCATGTCCCACCAGATACTTGGAGCCAAACTTCCTCCCATGGGATGGAGCTTCCAGAGCAGGACAAGAGGCAGAGGCTAGATATGACGAGAAAAAGAGAAGGATGAGAGAAGAGTGGATGTACATATAAAAGTAGGTAGGCAAAATGTAGCCATGCATTTTTTTCACTAAAGGACATTTTCTTTATTTGGGGATACATGTCCTTAAATTTGGGCACCTTCATGGGAAAGCCTGGAAGGGCATTACTTAAGAGAATAATTAAGTGAAAAATCTAATTGACAAAATACTACTTCTCAGTCAAGACCCATTTACTGTCTGAAGTTTATTTATTTATTTACCTTTGCTTTGCACATGAATTTTGAGACCAATGTAGCTAACAAATAATGGAAGATACCCGATATTAAAGATACCAGACATGTCTTGGGGTTAGCAACTACATGTGGGATACTGAGAAATTGTAAATTTATTTTATTTAAGAATATTTAAAAAAATCTTTTCATACAGACAGGAGCAAACACCTAACTAGATCCAGCACCCTATTCACATCTAATAATTACTATAGTGATATATTGTATAATTACATAGTGAATACATAGATATTTTAAAAGACACGCTACATTGTTTTACAAAGTGATTCCCAACACAAATTTATAAATGTAAACAGGACCATGCGCTGACGAGCTGAAGAACTATATATTATAACGCAAGGAAAAGCTGTAAAATCAGAAAATGATTATGAATCTAACAGAAGTCAAAGAGGTAAAAAAAAAAAAAAGGTAACCAAGGTATTATTCCAACACATACATTTTAAAAAATCCAAATTCACAGATGAATCACATTTTCTTTGTCAGGGTTTTAAGGATTACTCATGAAGAGTTGACTTTAACTGGAATCTTTCATGGAAGTCAGCCATGCCATGACTGCTCCAAATAATAAGGAGCTACTGTTTCACTGCTACAGTCAAGCAGAATCTGCTGAAATTATTGTACATTGATGCTTGATGACACAAACTATCACTGGCAAAAGACACAATTGCTCTTCCCTTCTAGCTGAGCCAAAAAGTGCTTCATGCAGCTAGATCAGCCAACCTGTCTCCTGCTTTAATTCTTCTTGACCTTTCTGCAGCCTTCGACACTGTTAACCATCAGATCCTCTTAGCTATTCTCTCCAGCCTTGGGATATTGGGCTCAGCCTGGCAATGGTTTGAATCCTACCTTGATGACTGGAAGTGCCAGGTAGCATAGCAAGCTCCCAGTCTGCCCCGTGAAGATTGTCTACTGGTGTACCACAGGGCTCAGTCCTAGGACCACTTCTCTTATCTCTTTATGCTGGTTCTCTTGGGGATGTAATAGCCACTTTTATCCACTTATCCTCTTTCCCTTCCAGTGATGATCAGGTCTCGAACTGCATCTCAGACTGCCTGGCAGACATCTCCTCTTGGATGGCAGCCCATCACCTTAAACTCGTCCAGTCTCTGGTCATCTCTAAACTGGACTACTGCAAACCTATTTTGGCTGGACTGCCAATGAAGACCACTTCAGTTGATTCAGAATGCAGCTGCGAGGTTCGTCTTCAATCTTCCTAAATTCTCACACAGCACGCCTCTACTACAAAACTGGTTACCTGTGGCCGCTCGCATTAAGTTCAAAACCTTAACACTTGCCTTCAAGGATAAGAATGGGCTTGCACCTCCTTACTTGTCTACACTGATCAAACAGCATGTCACTTCTTGTCCTCTCAGAGCTTCAAGCACCACTTGTCTTGAACCTCCGTTGCTCAAAAGAAGAGGAAGACATGCATCAAGACTCTTTTCAATCTTGGCCTCCCAGTGGTGGAATTAACACAAATTTTCAATTATGTTTAAACCAGGGACTGTGATTGCCATTCCAAAACCTTTAGCTCGTGTCTCTTGAGATAGTCCATGGTGGATTTTGAGGTATGCACATTGTCCTGTTGTACAAGCCATCCTCTTTTTAGCTTCAGCTTTTTTTCCAGATGGTGTGATGTTTGCTTCCAGAATGTGCTGGCATATAGTGGAATCCCTTCTTCCCTCCATTCTTGCAATGGTTCCTGTACCCCAAAGCCTGCTCCACCCCCATGCTTATTAGTTGGCAAGGTGTTATTTTCATGAAATGCTGCTCCTTTTTCCTCCAAACATGCCTTTGCTGATTGTGTCCAAAGAGTTCTATTTTAAATTCATCAGTCAACAGCATTTGTTTTTAAAACGCATCAGGCTTCTTTAGATATTCGGTTGCATACTGCTGACATTGGATTTTATGATGGGGACGCAGGTAAAGTTTTTTTCTGCTGTCTCTTCCATGAAGGCCTTGTCTGTACAAGCACTCTTGAATCAGCTAAATCTTCATGCAGTTTTTTTGCAGTCAAATGGGGTCAGTCAAAAAGTTTGACACTTGCATGTACCTCAAGTGGAAGATGCTGAAAAGGAACTGTTGAAAACCCCCAATATTTTCATAATGCGGGGCATTATTATGTAAGTATTGTTTTTACCTTTGAAAACATTAAGCCTCTTTGAAAACAGTACAAGCCTACAATTCTGCATACACCTTTACTCTACGTAGAATCTTGATAGGAATAGGAATTAGTAACATTTACATTTAGTTTACAGTTTACTTAAAGCATTCCCAAGCATCAGCAAATTAGCTGTGAAATGTCGCTATATAACAATAACGAAACTTTCAGGAAATCAACTTAGTCATGAAGAAGCATCTTATATCCTGACCCTGAGAACCTTTGTTTAGATTGATGACATTTCTGCAACAATTCTGAAAGCAAAGAACAGTAAAATGTAAGGTAGATCATGTAGATCCTGAAGATTTTATGTCTTTAATGTAAGTGCTTTGAAGTGTGCCTTACAAAGCCAACCAACCAAGCTGTGCAAGTCCAGAAGCTCCAGCTGTCTCCGCTGGACAAACACCTGCTCCAACTGCAGTGAACTCATAATGAAAGCTTTGTAGTGCAAAGGTATTCTTTTCATATTCCAAAATAGGGGCTCCTGTCACTTTAATTGACAATTTTATCAAAGTGATAAGAGTCAATACAGCCCTTTTCTGTGCAAAGTAGGGTTTGAAGCCTTGTACATTTTCTCTCCAGCTGACTATTCAACATAAATAATAAGCAATTCCTAATTGAGACAGGCTACCCTCACTGAGACAAAGAACCACAAATGTATTCATGTCTTTATGTCTTTATGTTTAATATGCATTCTCAGAGTTGGGACAGTAGCTATATGCTAAATGATCTTAAATGACTTTAAGGAAATACGTTTAGAGTAAACATGTTAAATCTGAGTCCTCTTTTAAGTAAAACACCAACTCTTCTGAGGATTGGTAATATTCAAAATGACTTTCAAAAGTGACTTTCCTCCAGGTTTATTTTATTTCCACATGATTAGATCACTGTGGTGTAATTTGAAACGTGCCATTCTAGAGATACTCAGAATGTTCACAGTGGTTGTAACATGCATCTAAAAGCTAACTCACAGAAGGTAATTAAATACAGATAGCCTGAGACACATTGAGAGATTTTTTAAAATACATTCATATTAGAGAGAGGCAAAATAATATTAGGCAAATAGGAAGAAAACATCTTTTTGATTGATTTTACAACTGACAACATTGGATATAAAAACTAAGAGCATCTACAGTTCCCTACATCATTCTGGACTCCAAACAAAATAGCTTGAACATATTTGTGTTGCAGACTTGCTCCTGTCACCACCACTATAAAAAAAAAAAACAGTAAGCCAGTCACTTTATTTAGAATGTACAATTATCTGACTGAACAAATCTGAATAAATTGTGATTTTTTTTTGGAAAAGCTCTTGTGATTTTGTAACAAAGGTTGACTATGGTACAGTATCCTATGACCATAGGGTATACTGACTGATACCATAATGGCTCTCTGCAAAGATAATAATATGCACCTTAGGCACTGCATACATACGTGAAGACTGGTCTGCTTGTGGGAACTTGGACACAGAGTTCTGAAGGCTGGCGAGTTTGGACTTCATGATTCGGAGGCCTTCAGTGAAGCGGATCTCCTGTCCCTTAAGAAATTTCTCCATCTGACGGAGCATGCCCATCACCCTCTGCTTGTCCAAGCAGCCCTGGCACAGTTTAAAATATAATTAGGTGACAGACAGTCCACACGGGTACAATTTCCATTAAAGACAGGCTTCTGCTAAGGCATCTCATGATGAGGAGGCTGCGAAAAACAAAACCACCAAAATTTCCAACAAAGCTTTGACTTGCTCAGTAAACTAAGAAGTGGCACATATGTTTGTATTAAGACCAGATGTGGATGAGGTCATCAAGTGAAAAAGGGTGGATATGGTGGTACTGCACAGTGCACGAAGGTCATGCCTGTTTAGGTGGAACTCAGTGAGCATTAAAAATGGCAGTATCCTCAGTAATAAAAAAAGAAGCATCTCTGACTTTTTACTCAAAGTACATTACTTAAACTGAGAATTCTGGTGCATTTTTTATTTCCATTTTATTTTAGGGGAATATTAATTATCTCTAATTCAGGCAACCTATCATGAATAATTATAGTGAGGGTGGTTGGTGGGTAAAATATGCTGGGTGGTATTTCTAATAACCCATATAAACTTTTAATTGATTAGATGCTTCATTTTTTTTTCCATCTTTGGTATCTGCTACTGAAGCAGTAGGATTTTCTCTAAATGTATACAAAGGAACACTGGGTGTTTAAACATCAAGATGTAACTAGAGATGCATCTCCACGTGAAAATGCAGTATTAAAGCAAAGAGAAAAAATGCTTAATGAAAGGAGTGAGATTGAAAATCACAGTCTCTGAGTCAAGATCACAGTGCTAACCTGCTGTGCCACAGAGCACAGCTAAATATAGCCAACCACTTGACTTCTCAAACTATGAGGTCCACCGCATGCAAAAATGACGTATAAAGAAAACAAAAGTGTATTTGAAGAAGAGAAAGAAGGATTCCAGATCAAATCCAAGGTAAACTCACAAAGCTATATTCAAGTGCACTGCCAGCACACATAGTCCCTGGTAAAAGACTCCAAAGATGCTCAAGACATACAGCCAAGACTGATATACACTTAACTGATAATTTAGTTCAACTGGAAGCATCTAACAACAATTAAACCAGAGTAATGCTAGTGCAATTCTTCTTGAATTTTTCTTGATATTTTCGGTTATTTACAAATCAAAGGTGTACAATCAAAAGTACAATAACTTCACATTTCACATCGTTCTCTTTATGGCCTTTTGACTTCCAGGGTTACTCTATCAAACTACAGCTACAGTGAGAAAGTTGCACTCTCTCAAAAATAGTTAAAATTATTATCATTATAAGATACACAGACGGATGGTGCGTAAGGGGAGAGAGAGAGAGAACATTGTTTTACTAACCTGGATCCCATCATTACAACTGTGTAAGACCAGGAGGGACAGAAAAAGAAGAGAACGATACTGATGTGAGAGGATCATTCTCCACAGCCCAGAGACTGTTACGCATGGATTCTCGGGTGATTTCGAGTCTTCTTTAATCCAAATGCCAAATTTTGTCTTTTCTGTTTCCCAAGCAATGTGCGAAAGCTGACGAGTCGACTGGAGAAAGAACAGTTCAAAGCGGTCTGAGCGCAACCTGACAAGAGTTCATGCATTATTATTTCCCACCTGTATTCGGACAAACCCCGCCCTCCTGCATTACTATTGGCTGGTACTGACCTCCCAGTCTCGGGCAGCACAGCCAATCCCAATGCACGGAGGCGGTATTTTATACGAAAACGGGTGGGGAAAGCCATTCATGTCACACAACCAGTACAGTCAGTGCAATCTTTACAATTACTTTTAGCAGCAAAAAATTGGAATTTATATTGCGTCCGGCAAATGGCTGTTCTTGTTCATTTGTTATTTTGTTCATCTCTACGTTTCGACGGTGCGGGAGCAGAAATACTAAAACTCATGTGTAACCGTCTCAAACACAACTTTGTTTAGTAGCTTAAGGAAATAAATCGTTTTTCCCAAGTAAAGCGGGACAAAATTGAACGACGATGCTGCAAATAGCTAATTAAGTGAAGTGATCATTTGTCTTATGTGAACATGCCACTGCTCACCGTGTGAACAATGAAATGTTACCCAATCAGCAAGTGAAGCAGTGGACAGCAAGGAACACAGTGCCTGGGGAGCTGTGTGTGGAGATGATACCTTGCTCAAGGGTACCTCAGAGGTGCCACTAGCATTCCTGGGATTCGAACACACGACCTTCTGATCGCAAGGGCAGGTCTCTAACTTCTAGGCCACTAGCTGCTTATAACCGTCGCATACACAGCTTGAAGAACGTCCACAGAAGAGATCTGCCAGCCGAATGACAGACTCTGGAGCAGCTATTCATGATCCTAAGTGTTGGCAACACATTTATGACCCCGTTGGCATTAGAGTGGGCTGCTCTCCCTGGAGGTGTGCAAGAGTGCATCTGTGATACAGAATTAATCTCCCATAATCAGTGCTTGGCCTCCCCATTGTTCTTATAGATGCGTGAAATCCTCAAAGCAATATTCCACCATCTAGTATAAAACAGTCAGTTACTGGAGGGAGTGAGGTCTAACTTCATATTAACACCCTTTTATCAGCATGTATCAAAACTCAGACAGGCCAAACATTCTTGCAGTTGGGTGACACCTAGTGCCAAAAAATTGGTTGCAGCCAGTCAGATACGGTCAAGTAAAGAGCGGATTAAAATAAAATGCGTTGTCAAATACATTGATTAATTCATAAAAAAATCAAACGAAAAATTAAGCTTGCTTGCTTCTTTAAAATGCATGAGCTCCATGCATATTGCTGCCATTGGTTTTTACCTACAGAGGGGGCTCGGGTCTTTTGCTGTCTGTAGGACCAGATTGACCATTCTATCACTCTGTGGTAGAGAGTGTGGTGGTTTTTTCAGCTGTGTGCTGGGGCACTGGGGTGAAGGCAGCTGATGCTAACAGTTTGAACAAGCTGATCAAAAAGGCTGCTTCTGTCCTGGGTGTCAAACTGTAGACCCTGGTGGATGTGTCTGAAAGGAGGATGCTGAAGAATCATAATCTTAATAGACCATCGGAGCACACACAGCAAAAGACTCTTGGCCTCCAATTGCAGGACAGACTTCATTCTTTCCTGAATCGGACTTGTTTAATCTGTGAATTGATTGGATTTTACTGAATGTTCATCTCATCCCCTAATCATCTGCTGCTACTTTATTATTTTATTTTTATTTACATTAGTTTTTATTTTTATGTCACTTTCATAAACCATTTTGCACTACTTATCTGCTGGTACAGCACAATGAATCTCACACACAGCAATGTCAGTTACACTGTTATAATAATGTTCTTGTACTACTGTTCATTGTCTTATTATTTTTATTCTATTGTCTTATCTTTAATTCTTTCTTGGTGCACAGAGTATGCTTATGGAAAAAAATATTTCCCTCTGGATGAATAAAATTCTCACGTCTCAATCTTTTACCTTAGAACTTCAGACAGCTGCCGGAGCCAATAGGAGGAGTCCAAACTTTTGACGAGCGCTCAGTAGTTCAACCAATCAAGTGATCATTCTGAGCCCCCCTCGCCGGGCTGTTTTGATTGGTCAGATCAGAGAGGGGCAGGGAGTTCTTTCTCGTTCGTTCGTCCTCGCGGCCATTTTGCGAGAAATCAGACGGGCGCCATGTCTGAGGGGGATATTGAATGCGTCGAAAATAATAACAGTCTCTGTTCCTCACTCCGTCTGCTATATCGCATCACGGCCGCTGCCAGCCGACGGGACGTTAACAAAGCTGGGGTATCAAAGCTGTGTTCACAGCATAAAAATACCGTCATTGACATGAGAGAGGATCATGTCTGTTAACCGTCTCAGATTTGAGACGTGTAACCGTGAGTTTTTCCAGACTGATACAATCCTTCATCATCTCTCACAACAAGCCAACGTCTCCATGAGTGACTGAATGCATCTCACTCTTGTTGCGGAGAAGGGCAGTTCCGTTTCTAACCATCATGGCTTTTGTGAGCCTCTTCTCCTGTCCCCCAAACCCCGTTCTTGACAAAAACATGACAGAGTCTGAGCTGGCAGGGGATGAAAGGTCGAGTAACATTCTTGTCTGCTTCTGTGCAGGGTTATTTGTACTTTTTTTTCAGTGGATGTTTTTTTTCCTTTTCACTTGAGTTATCTAACGTCAAGGGCACTGGCTTGGTTCTGTTAGCTAGTTCTTTGGCGCAGGCCTCTCCCCATACACCGAGGTGACCACCTTCTAGTGCATGCACTTTCATTTTGCTAGCACAACGGTCATGTCTGCCCACTGCTAGTTGTATCCATGTTCTCATCGCTTCGCCCTTGATCCGTTTTCATTCGCATTTGCGGCGGACCCTCTATAATAAAGCACAATTCTGAAGACGGAGTATCTGATTGATTACAGTGTATCTTTATGCAGTCGTTTGAAGATATTAGAATATTTAAATAGCTATGACGTCGTAGTGGAGGCCCTCCCTCCGCGTGTTCTAGAACTTAGTGCCCCGCCCCCTTTTTCTGGAAACGCCCCTCAGACCAGGGCGAGGCTGTAGTAGGACCCCAAAGAACGACTGAGTGGGGGAGGTGGTTCACATTTTTTTTCTTTCAAACAATGGATAAGGGCGTATGTAAATGTTTCGGCTTGTTTCAGAGGGTTGCTGTTCATAAGGGTTGCCGGTTAATTGTGTTCTGGAACACTTGACACACTGATTTGACTAGTCCTTCAGAAGTGAGCTTGCTGTCACAGAAGCATTGGGAAGTCCACAACCACCATGCCACCATGTAGAGTTTCTTGTACACACCATAAGTTCTTTCATATTAGTGACCTGGAACAGAAATCTCTTAAGTGCTTCACTTAATCCTGCATGTCTAATGTTTTACTACATTATAGTATCTGAAACAGTTGTACTGTTACCAAAATAATCAGTTGTTCGTGTCCTAACAGTATTTTACAATGTGGTTGTTCATGGGTTGAGTCCCTAAAGTTATTTCTCAGTAAGTTTCAATAGAAGTGCTAGTACCTTTCACCTGTTTTGTTATAAGTATTTAAACAGATGTTTAGGGTGCTATCTGTGACAACCTGGAATTAAATTAAGTATTTAATTTTTCATACTAGACGCAAGACGAAGGGCCATTAATTTTTCTGAGCTCTCTGTGGCAGCCCTAGTTTTGAAAGTTACTCAAGTAAAGGTTTATGTAGATAAAAGTGATGACCTTGTTTTTTGTTAAGATAAAATTTCCACAGTGAATGGCACAGTGTCCCATATCGATTAGTGCTTCCACTTCTTAATTACATGTACATGTCCTCTTTGTAGAGTTTTTGAAGAGTCATAAGAAGTCCAAATGAAGCCTCTACCTTTCATGGAAATCTATTATTTTTGCACTTGATATGTTATTGGTAATTGCCCCTATTGATATTTTGTTCGTATCCTCCTGACTCCCAATATGTTCCTCTCTCAGGAGTTACTGTTTTTCTGACACAGTAGTGTGTGTAGTGCTGTGTACATGCTGCATACAGCACACCATAGAACAAACAATTGTTGGCTTTTGCAATTTAGAATTAGTAGAATAGATATGCAATTTTTTTTTAAACACCATTGATGACATTTTTTGTTTACTCTTTAAAGGGAAGACGGTGAATTGGAGGATGGAGAGATAGATGATGAGGGAATTGGAATTGAAGAAAAAGAAGAGGAAAGCAAGGTGGAACATGAAGTTGTAGAAAAAGAAAAAGTACGGGATAGAGAAGACAAAGCACACCGACACTCACATAAAAGACACAAGAAAATAAAAGAGAAGCGCAAATCCAAAAGAAGGCGGCGGGACAGACAGAAGGTATACAGACTACCTCTTCACTCAGAAATTTCTCTGTTTAGAAGTGCTACTTTAGACCTTTCAGACTTATTGTATTACTCCTTCATACCTTAGCACCACTCCCAGTCCAGTGACACCAGCTCTGACAGTTACAACTCTGATGAGAATCAAGAAAGACATAAAAACAAGAAGAGCAAAGTTGCTTACCGGGACTACGATGACCAGTTTGCACATGTAAGAACCTCACAAAGACCAACCAGCCTTCCGTCATTACATTTAGAATTCATTACCCCTGTCTTCCCCTATTTTTTTTTCCCCTCATGTGTCATCTTTGATTGTCTATAGCATGAACATGAACACAGCGGCAGTCATGGAAAACCACCAAGATCAACTCAGCACAGAAATGGTGAAAGTGAGGAGAAGTATGACCATGACGAAGACCAGGATGACTTCAGTGAGGAACTGTCCAAGTACAGACAAGCGAAAGCGTTTGGCACATCCGACCAAGGCAAATCACCAAAAGAGTATGGAAATAGACCCGGCATGAAAGGGCAACAACGTATGTTATTTGTATTCCTATGTAATTGTTGAAAGTTTGACATTACGAATTTAATCAGTTCTAAAATATCCTCAAATCGATCTTTCCAGCTGCTTATTACTTTCACTGGAGAGTTTGTCATATGACGTTCTTTTACTCTCACCAAATTCTCTCTCACCAATATCAGTTCAAGGCTATGGTGGAGGGGGCTTAGGCAGGGGGCACGTTGCCCTAAACAAAAACAAGAAACCGAAAACCAAGACCTGGGGCCGGGGCCGGGGCCGGGGTCGGGGCAGAGGGTGCGAGTATGGTGGAGTTGGAGCAAAAATGGTGAGGCTCTCATATGATTTTTTGACAGTATTTCAGGAGTAAGTCGACTTGGTTTGGTTCATGTCATCTGCCCCTGCAGGAAAACAAAGGCCAGCAATGTTTTCAGAAAAAACGTCCAATTATGAGTCAAGAGTTCATTAATCAGCATACAGTCGAACACAATGGGAGAAACATCTGTAAATACTTCATTGAGGGCAGATGCATCAAGGTAAATACACTTCAGTGTCTTTTGTATTAGTTTGTTGGCTAACTTTTGGATTTTGAATGGAACTGATTAATATTATTTCTGTACAGGGGGATCAATGTAAGTTTGAGCATGACAATGTTGTCCCGGCAAAGAAGAAAGAGCTGTGCAAGTTCTATGTCCAGGGTTACTGCACTAAAGGAGAGAACTGCATTTATATGCACAATATCCTTGAAAGTTGTCATTGAAAGTGCATATATATATATATATGTGTGTGTGTGTGTGTGTGTGTGTGTGTGTGTGTGTGTGTGTGTGTGTATACAATGTGTACACATACACACATTTATATATAAAGTATGTAGATTTTTGTCTTTCCTGGTATTGTTCCTTTACTCAGGATTGCACATGAATATCCTTGTAAGTTCTTCCACACCGGAGCAAAGTGCTACCAGGGAGACAATTGCAAGTTCTCCCATGATCCTTTAACTGAAGTTACTAAGGAGTTGTTAGACAAGGTAAAAGCTAGAGAACTAAACTAGCATTTTTCAGACCATTCTTTGACAGATTCTACATTTACAGTGTATTTATATGTCCGTGCTTATCCTGTTATATATGTTTGTTCAGATCTTGAACACTGATGAAGATCATGCGCATGTGCATGTGCATGTGCATGCGCATGCGCATGTACATGAGGATGAGGATGAGCTGGAGTTGGAGGACCTGAGGAAGCAAGGTATAGCTCCCTTGCCTAAACCTCCTCCAGGGGTTGGGCTCTTGCCCACACCTGGCTCAGGGAGCCCACAGGATGGAAGCAAGAAGATCCCCTCTCTGTTTGAGATCAAAGTTCAGCCAACTGTGGACTTGGCTCACAAGATTGCTTTAAGGTACATGTTGTGTTTCTGGAATCTGAAGTACTCTTTGTTCTTTGTTTTTGTGATGAATTTAGAGATTTAGCCACTTTTATTAATTGTGTCTATGGGTATAAAAGCCCTTGGTAATCATGTTTGCTTTACTTTTCAGACCCAATTTCTACAACAGTGGTGATCCGGAGGACATGCAGAGTGGCAACATGATGTCCCCAGGCCACAATCCTCAGCACCCACCCCCAGCATCCCCTGGGTCCATGGGATGCCCTTTTCCAGGCCAAAGCCCTCCTAAACAACTACCACCTCAAGGCTTTGGGCAAAGCTCTTCTACACCATCTCCTATACTCCCAGGTCAGGATTTCCAAGGCAACCTGCAGCAAATGAGCTTTCAAAATCCTCAGATGAATCAGCAAGGGGCATCATTTCAGTCCATGCCAGAGATGCAGAAGAATGTGCCTTTTCAAACAATGGGTCAAATTCCCTCAGAGTTTTTCAAAAACTTGTTCAGCAGCCAGACTCTTGGCTTGGGAGGTAAAACTCATTTCATTGTTTTATTTGTATTTTAGAAATATTCTATTGGAATTACGCATTTTTACAGTGATGTATTTGAATATTTCAGTCTGAAAGCTGGGGTAAAAAGTTGCATAATGCTATTGGGCATTAGTTACCGTTTAATTTGTTATATGCAATGCTTCAAAAGTTTCCACATGTAGTCTACAATGCTCCTTTTTTCTTTCCACAGAAGAGGATCTGTCTAGGCCCATGCAGGACTCCCAGCAGCATCAATCGAGCAACGCAGAGTCACATGGTGGCATAAATGACTTCTTGCCTGTTGTCCAGAAGGCCTTACTTCTACATCTGAACCAGAACCAGCAGGACTCTGCCTTAGGTCAGGGCCCTATAGGACCTGGGCAAGACAAAGGTAAGGAAGTAGACATTTGCCTTGTGAAGTTGTCACCTCAATTCTGAAATGTTTATTTTTGGTGTTTTCTAAAATTGGGTTTTGTGAAATAGACATGTGCATAGACGCAAATCATACTTCTTGTTTTTAAGTATCAGGTGTGAAGCTAGTGCACTAATTCCCCTGTCCTGTGTCAGGAGAATTACAATACATTCAGTATTGTTCATTTTTTTCACAGACAAGACACTTTTTAGGTACACCTACCATTACCTATCTAAAATAATTGTAAATTTTTCAGGTCTTACCAGATAGGTGCACTTATTAGGGTGGCAGATCATTCTCAGCATAACTCCAGCAACCCTGCTGTGTAATCAATTCTGTGCATTCCACTACCATGGAATTCTCACTGCTGTGCACTGCCTGTGAATTGTCGCTGCTGTGCTGAGAATGATCCACCACTCTTTACTGGTTCACTGGAATTCTGTGAGGGTCTGGACAATTGATGGCGGGGGTAAAAGGGAATAAAAAAAATAATAAAATGGACAATGAGTGTAGACATAAGGTACTTCCATAATGAAATGGCTCGTTGGTATACTTGTTTGTACATTTTGAACTTTGTTCATGCCTTTTTATCAGTAAACATTATTCATTTTTTTAGATGAAACCACAAATTGGTATTCCAGTGATGATGAAGATGGCAGCAGTGTGACAGCCATCTTAAAGACTCTTAAACAGAATGAAGTACTGAAGCCGCAACAGTCTAAGCCTAAGCTTCAGCAGCATGACATCACCCCAGCCCCCCTTGCTGATCCCAGACTACACAAGGAGAGGCCCCTGCCTAATGACCCTTGGGTGAAGATTGAGCCTCGGCAGCTTACTTCAGACAGCAGAAAGGAAGCTGATACTGTTCTTGACCCCAGATTGGTTAGAGACCCACACAAGCCTAAGCCAATGGAGGCTAATTCCTCTAAGGTGGATCCTCACCATTACCCTCACTTAAACCCCCCCATATCCCAGAAGCCTCCTGTTGGAGAGGAAGATGAGGAAGGAGAAAGGGAGCTGAGAGAAAAAGCTGCCTTAATCCCGCTGGATCCCAGCCCCGGCTACATGCCGAGGGATCCTCGTTGCCAGGTCAAGCAGTTCAGTCACATCCGGGTTGACATTCTTCTCCAACGGCCAGCCTTTGCTCACAGTGTGGTGTGGGCCCTGGAGGACCTCATTCCTCTGCTGATTCCCAAACAGGAACACTCAATCAACCTGCCTCTGCCACCCCTCATTGCAGATGCCCAGCTGAATCGTAGCCTCTCATCCCCACCAGAACACCCCCCTCCTTCTGCACCTACCCTAACAGACCCACGTTTGATCAGGCTGGGTAGCCCTCCTGGTAGGACAGTTGAACCTCGTCTCTGTGCACACAAACCAACTGACCCCCGAACTCACAAGGAATTAGATCCTAGACTCAGTCGGTCTAGAAGCTTGGACTCCAAGCTTCCTCTCATGAGAGACAGTTCTCTTGGTCCAGTGAATCCAAAGTTGCAGCGAAGCACACCTGGCACCACTAATCAGCCAGCTGCTTCAGCAAAGCCTGATACAGAGAAGCTACCACCATATGCCCCTCGTCTGGCATCTTCCAGTGGTGGTGGGCTGGAAAGCCCCACAACATTGCTTGGGGGCATCAGTCTGTATGATCCTCGCAACCACACCTTACTCTCCCCAAAACCGGAGGGAGAGGAACCTTCAAAAAAACCTGGCATTCTGAAGCTGCCACTGAAACACGAGGGCCCTCCTCCTTCACAAGCCCCATCACTGCAAGCAACAGCTGAAAAGAGAAGTAGAGCTTCTGACGAAGACTGTCATCCTGTGCCCACAGTGATACTGGCACCTCATTGCTCGCCTGGCCACGTGGCAGCACCTGCTATGCATAACTTACCCATTCCAGTGCTGGCGGGGCTGATTCGCCCAGCTTACACAGACCCTCGACAAAAGAGACAGTGTGAACAGACCACTGGAGTCGAGGAGGAAGAAGAAGACAAGGAAGATAAGAAGGACAGGCCACTGAGGGATGTGTTTAAGACCTTTGACCCCACAGCTTCACCATTCTGTCAATAAAGCCTGCTTACACTGGACTGGAACATCAATCACTGGGCATTTCACCATATCTCTTCAAGTACGTATTTATTTGTATTTATACATACTCTTTTCAATGCAACATGATCAAATGACAATTTTTGGGTTTTCTGTGCATATTGATATGTATTATTAGTCCACTTAACTAGAGATTGAACACACAGTACTCCAGGTAATAAATCCAAAACCAATGCTCCATTTATTGTTTAGTTCTCAATAAATTTCATAGGTTTACAAAGACCTTTTGCTGGTGTATAGTTGTAATTACAAAGATGATATGAAAAGAGAACGGTCACAGTGTGTTTGAAAGGGATATGTTGTGATATATAGTTTTGTTGGTAAATATATGTATTGCACAAAGCTGTGGTAAGACTATGTCTGATATTTTTTATGGAATAATGTGCTAAGCTTAAAATTATTCAATAGTGTATGCAAACACTACCCCACCCTCCCACCCCCCAGTTCAGGCATCTGTGATGCACTGTACTAAAAGGATGGGACAAGCAAGAAAAGTTAAAATTAATCTAAAAAACATATTTTCTTTTTTATGCAAGGTGTCACTTGTAAGCTTTTAGCATTTCTTTTTTTTTCGGTCTACATTTTGAATTATTTTCCTGTATTGTACTGATTTGTTTACTCAATCATGTTACTTTTTAGTGTCCAATTTAAATAAAAGTGTGACTTTTAAAGTAGTTGTTGAAATGATCTATCTTACCTTTGCAATGTGTGTGTTGGTGAAGTTTCTGAATGTTTTATTTATGTTTCTTAAGCTCACTTATGGGTGGGACAAGGCTGGGTGTTGGACCATGCACTGATGTTTTGCGGAGGCCTAGATCATCGGTCTCAGGATTCAGTTGCTCCTGGGCTCTATGAATAAGGAGTTTCTTCCTCCACTGAAAGCAAAGGGAAGCTGCCTTTGCTGCGTCAGAGTTTGGCTCTGGTTGTCTCAAGCCCTTCCACATTCCAAAAAATTACATTGTCATATCAGTCGGACAGAATAAAAGTTCAAATCAGTTACAAAATGATGATGAATATACTACAGTAGTTACACTACAGTGTGTGCACAGGTTTTCTCATGGCTAAGTTTAGGAAAAGGTGCAATATGAGCAATAATTACGTATTTATGTATGTTGAAATGTTATGTAAGATCAATTAGATCAATTTTTATTACCTTTATACAAGCTGTTTCAGCAGATCGCATCCCCTGGATAACAGTCTGTAGCAAGTTCTGTGCATTTTTCACCAGGATTTCATCTGATGATTTGCACCCAGGAGTCACTGCATTGACACTGTGGAGACACCGTGCACCTTTTGGGTCACATATCATGACCTTTGTTTGATTTACATTTTTTTTTTTACTGATAACTGTAGGAAGGTAAAGTGTTGAAAGTATTCAGCAAGAATATCTGACAAGTTAGCCTCTTAGCATTTGGGTGACTGATATATGTCTTGATATTTCTCACCCTGAAATGATTGCAAGCTGGTTGGTAATGGTGACAATCTGCTCTCCTATGACTGACAGTTCCTTGGTGCAGTGTTTGTCGAGACAGTGGTCTGCTATCACCCTCAGAAACTCTGTGATGGACTGGCTACTAGAGACTAACTCTTTTGCTGATGTTACAAAAGCATCTTTGCTCTACGAATGAAATAAGGGGATCATCAGATAAAAAAAGACCAAAACATGAAATGTCACAAAACATCAGGATGTTCACTTTTACCTGAATTGGTCCTTTCCTTTTTAAGTACTGGGTCATCTGATAGATTTTATCAGCCATTTCTTTGGTCACCTTCACAATCTGGTTCCCGTGGATGTCCCATCTTTCTGCCTCTTGTTTCAGGAAGAGAGAAGTGTAAGCGAGAGTTGTGTCTGCAAAACCGACCACTGGCAATTTATCACTCCTCTCAGACAACAGCTCCTGTGAAATACACAAATAGTCCATTTTTGCAGGATGCGCAAATGCTGAATTCTGACAATTCATTGCTATTCATTACCTTTTTGGGTTCTTGCTTGTTCACATGGAAGATGTTTACAGGATTTGCACGTTGTAAGATGACATGTCTATGAGGTGTTGTTTCCTTTGGAGTGGAGCTTATATCCGTTCCATCTGTCTCCAGAACACCACTGGGCACTTTGCCCTGCAAGCCAAGCTTGATCTGCTCCTTTGTGGCCTGAAGAATTCCATCAACTTTGAAAAGTTCTGCTACAAGGTAATGCGCTTTAGCGGACCAGCATTGTGTCTGAATGTCAAGGCTGAAAGTCTCAAAAATAGTGTGTGTTTCTACCATTAACCTGGCCCTGCTCACTATTTCTGACATCTGAAACAACAGATGATCATTAATGAATCTCAGGCTGGCCCGCTCTCGTGGGTCTCTAATGAAATTAAAACAATCTTGGACCGACTGTGTAGCAGTTTTAATGTTTTCCAAAAGCAGTTCTGCAATGGCCTCAAACTGTGTGCGAGCGTTCTCAGTTTCAATGGGATCTTCTCTTATTACTGAACAAGCCAAGGTGACAATATTTTTAAGGGATTTTGCATATTCCTCATTAACTTTGCTCAAAGCACAAGAAAGCGCTCTCATTTTAACCTGAAGTTGTCTCTGTAGAAGCTCTGTTCTCGCAAGCATTAGGACTCCAGATCGGGATACAGTACCAAGGTCCTCTGCAGTCTTTAAGTAGACTTCAGTAAGTGTCTTTACCCCATCTTGTAGCTCTTTCAGGAGTTTAACTTGATAGCTATCTCTACAGTTTAAGGAAGACAGTCTTGCAGCTTCTTGAATTCGAAGGGAGTTTTCAGACATGGCTGCTAACCATTTTTTGGGCGTCATCTGATGTCTGCTTTGAAGCTGCTCCCTGCCATGAGTTGTCCCTATACCCAAAACCTTGTCCAGTGAGTTCATCAGGACTTGGATGGATAATGCCCAGAGAATACAGAGTCCATCTAGTTCATCAGGCTGAGTTTGTTTTGAACTGAGGAGGTCTGTGAGATTCTTTGTATTGGTTTGGGCTTTTTGGAGCTTGTTTAGTATTGATGATATGCTCTCGTTACCTTCACCTGTTACCTTGATGTCCGTCGATATCGCAAGCTGTACTGTGTCTGCACACAAACACATGACCTCACTGAGTTCTTTGATGCAGCTGTCCACCAGATTCGGTGTATGACTAAGAATTATAGCCTGGATAGCATGGTACCACATACCAGTCACTGGCAGCAAAATCTTGCGTGTGTTTTTGATAAGGTCAGAAAACTGACTGCTGTGTCTAAAGACGATGTCTGTTCTCTTGCCTGAGCTCATGGCCTGCTCCTGTGCTGACTGTACAAGCAATGGTGTGAGAGCCACTAGCTCAGACCGAAGACTTTCCATTTCATGATTATTCGCTTCGTCTACGACACTGACTGCTTCTTTTGCGGCCTTAATATAACAGCTGGAAAGTTCTACAACCCCTGCGCAGGCGGAGTTTAAAGCTTCAATGTCTTTACCTTTGGTCATGCAAACTACTTCACACAGGAGAGGCAGCAAGTCAATATTTTGCTGTGCTGGGAGAGGTTTGGATTCCACCATAAACATCGGCTTCCTAACCTCCACGTTTTCAGCCTGGAGCATTGTGACGGGTTCAGGCTTTTCTTTACATGAAAGATCATTTATGAGCTCCACTGTCTCTTCTCCAAGAACGATATCCTCAGATTCGGCTTGGTTTTTTGTAGACTTCTGGGGTTCTGCAGTGGCAGGGACTGGTGGGCAAACAGCAGAATGCCGGGCCTTTTCCCGCAATGGGCTAAGCAGATGTGGGTGCTGTAGACCATCTAAACCATCACATAAAACTTCAAAATTTTGAATGGCCACTGACACTCTGTCAGTCAGCAAGGAGAACTCACCCTCAGCAAGAACGGTGTTAAATGTACACCCTGCCACTTCAGCAACAGAACCTTCAGCTTGCTTAACCAATACAAGCAGACCATTCCGGTAGATTGGATCATCATTTTTGTCCACATGTCTTCTCACAAACTGAATCACTTGACTCATCCGGCCAATGAGGCAGCTCATGTGTCTTTCGAACAAATGACAATCCCGCTCTCTGTGTGCCTCTAGACATTTGTCTAAGTCAGATTTCATCTCCTGAATAGCAAGTCGTATGAAGTCCTTCACATTTATGACATTGCCAAATGCATTTAGCTGTTGCTCTTTTTCTTCCGCCCACTTCTGTTGAAGATTTATCAGTTTATGCAGAGCACCTTGGTACTGGACTGAGTTGCCCCTGAGCTCCAGCAAAAGTGGTGCGACTCCATCCTTGAGATGCATAAGGCAAGTTCTGGAGTTTTCTACACTCTCAAGACTCTTTTTATTGTTAGCTAAAGCTGCAATGAAGCTCGCTACAGCAGCCACCCTGTCTGCATGGGCTATGAAAGCCTCAGATAGCGGTTGGAGAGGATCTAGTTCCAAATCACCATCTGGCTCATCTGCTGACATATAATGTGCAGTGTTTACCAACTGCTCTAAAGGACCTGAAGTTATGATAAATGTGTCCATAATCTGATACAAACTCGCTGTCACTACTGCATCGTCAAGTTTATGAATTTGTTTTATGAGAGACACGCGCAGATTCTCTTGGTGTTCTTTTGCTTTCTGCTTATCCAAGGGGGATTTAATCTGCTGTGATATCTCTGACCACAGCTGCAGAACAAGTTTACAGTTTGCAGTCACAAAAGACCTAATTACTGTCCGTGAGGAGTTTGCAACAGCCATGCTATGGAACACCAAATCTCGCAGCACGATATCAAAGATGCTGTCTTTAGGCAAAGTGTATTCTGGGTTGGACAGCAATCTTAGTAATCTAGTCCGTCTCTCTGTATAATATCCACTTGAGTCCATAGATACGTACTCACAGTTGGTCTTGAGCATAATTATGATATTGTTCACAGTAGTATCTACATGATGAAGGATGTACTTCTTTGCATCTTGTGCCTCTTCACTGCTTGGGTGTTTGATTGTTGCATACATGGCAGTGTGGAGCATTGATATGCATCTTCTCAGAGTTTCCATGGAACCTTTCACAAGCTCTTGTTTTCTGCAGTCCCGCAGGTCTTGTACCCTTTCCACAACCAAGCGGTGGAGCAATAACATTGCCTTGGAGTATACCTGGAATGTGTTTAACAATGATGGCATATCTGTAGCTGCTCCTACTTGAGCTAGGCATTCCAAGAGCCACTGAGCAGCTGCAGTGATCTTTCTCACAGTTGCATCATCCTCCACCAAAAGAATCTGTATCGAGCACAAATTGTGTGAAACTTGGCAATTGAATATAAAATGTACTATTTTTACATATATTTTACCAGTACTTTCTAACACATAAGTGATAGGTCATCAGTTATATATAATCATTCACACTGGAATACATAATGGTTGCTCATTCCCCAATGATTGTCAACTCTTACTTTTACTACTCCAAGAAGTACATTTTGAGTGGCTTCAATAAGCTCTTCTCTGTGTTCCGTAACTTCTGGCTCTATACTAAGCTTTTGGGTGGCAAGAAGCACATGCTGGCCAGACATCGTGAGGTGTTCCAACAGTGGGCTCATTTCCATCTTCATGTCATCATCCTCTGACCCTGCCATCACTCTGGGAACAGGGAGCCAATGTTTGTTGTTGATATATGCATACATTATTTTTCCTTTCACTTTTAATGGGTAAGATTGATGTTAAACAAAAAAAGTAGTGATTTTTGAATTGCTTCTTGAATGCCTAACTCATTTTAAAAATGAAATGTAAGAAACAACGCTTAGAAACGTGAATAGTTGTAATTCAAAGCTAGCTCGTACATATCCCTAGATTTCTTGCTGTAATTACCTATAAAGAATGGAAATAAATCACACATTATTTTATTTACTGAAAAAGCTCAAGATCAGTAAAAGATATTGAAGCTGAAAATGAACGCTTGAGGAATTACACTTACCCATACCCTACTATTCACATCATTAGCAATAATAAAGTCAAACTAGAATGCATTTCCACAAGAGAATGCGAAGGGTGCCTGTGCTCCAGCTCTCAGAGAAGCTTATTTTTGACCTACACTTGCGAAAACAGTCAAATTGTACTCTCCTTAAGACTCAATAACACAGTTTTAACCCAGAGAAGTTAAGAAACGGCCTCAAATCGGCTAACTGAGCTGGCTTGTAGCTTGCTGACTCACTAGCAGTGCTAAAGCGTTAACTGACCTGTGCTTTTGTGTCATAAAGGCTATTTATAATTCTGTGGTCTCAATAGCATTCCTCATGCTGATTTTTAATTATAAACTTAAGAGAACAGTAGTGTGGTTCAGAATTAGTGACTACTCATTAAAGTAATATCAAATATGAATAAAAGACCATTCAGAATCATATTTGTAGAAGCAAGCTGTCTCACTGAATTAAGTTCCTTACATTCAGAATATTGTTCACTGACCTTGATGCTACAGTGGCCATGTTCTTGGCAGCCTTAGCCACAGCATGAGCAGCAGCCTCCAACTGGGTGAACTGCTGGGATCCCCCCTCACTCTCAGAGAGCAGTTTGAGGTAAAACAGGTGAGTGGTAATAGGGGCTACAACCTGCTCTATCGAGCTGGTCTTTATCAAGCCCTCCATTCCAGACGCCATTGCTTACAAGAGAGTACATACATTATTCAGCTCAACTGGTTACAATAAATGTGCACCATCAGCACTTACATGCAGTATAAATATATTCAAACTATTCTGGGAGAAATAGTGAAATAGGGAGGAAAGCATGGCCAGGTTTTACTCTGATTATTAAACACAAACACACACAAAGCCCCAGGGTGGAAAGATTATTCAATACGGAAATTCAACATATTGACCAATTTGTTAGTCAAGGATACATATTCTTATAAATTGTCAATATTTTCAACTGACCTTCCTGGAAAAGACAACTTTAAAAGCTATTTAAAAACTGCTACAGTTTGCAAAAGACTGACATTCAAAGGTAGTATTGAAATGCCTCTGTTATTACCTGGTGTTGCTGCAGTGCTGTGTTTTATAGTGAGGATAAATGAATGAATAATGCAGTTCATTTGCAGGAGAGCTCTGGGGCTGGCTCACTTGTCTCTAATGGCAACTGAGTGTCATGTGATCCAAACAAATGACCACACTGAATACTTAGAGGATTAACAAGCATGCATGTTTTCTTGATCTAATGCTAAAATGAACTGTAGTCACATGCCAGTGGAGTAAGAAAACAAGTTTTACATTGAAAATGTCTATATTTAGGCGTTTAAGAAAACGACAACAGAGTTTTGGAATAAATAATTAGTTGGCTATAATTACAACTTTTTTCTAGAACTATTCTTTATCTGTAACCAGAAAACTACTACTCTAGTCTGAGTAATTGTTTAAGAAACTGTTGACACGTGTGCTTTACAGTCTCTTACTCATACAGTCTCTTAGATAGAAAATAGAAAATGGTGTTGAGTGTTTAATGCACTAGAGGGCGTCCATGCTGCAAGCATTGTTTTCTTGTTCACAACATTTGAAAGGCACTGAACCAAAATGTCTCATTGTGAATTTTAATTTTAAAATGGGAAAATCAATAGATAAATATACAGCTTGCACATTAGCTTGTACAACAAACAATCCATCTCAGCTCATTTACAAAATCAAAAACTGGTGACAGTAGTTTATTCAAAATAGGTGATAATGGTGACATTGGTAAAAACAGTCACAGTTACTCTACACTTACAATGTCAAGTATTTCTCTCTCTGATACACACCTGTGCAAATAACTAGGCCAGGTCCAGAGGAGAAACGTGATTTTGTGTGTGCCATGCCAGTGATGTAATAGGTCAAATATACAAGCCATTTTCTGCATGTGAATCTTCCAAGATACCAGTAAATCCAAAGTATCCAAATGCTAAGCAGTGAAAAAAAAACTTTAGGATAAAACAGCTTTGGCACCAAACTTCATGTAATCAGATGGTATCAAATCAACTCATACAGACCAAAATACCATATTAACCTTCAGTGCGGACCTAATAAAAATAGCGTAGCCAGATGACAACTTTGAACTTTCAAATGGGTGTAACAAATAGAGTGTTGGCCTTATTTCCATTTAGAGAGACAAACTCCGGATATGGTGTGTTCTGACATACAAAAACTGATGTATGTTAGATCAGTGGTTCCCAACCTGGGGTCCGGGCCCCCTTTAGGGGGGAGATTGCAGGGGGTGCACACAATTCATAAAATCCCAATGTCTGAGAAACGTTAGTGTGTGTGTGTGTGTGTGTGTGTGTGTGTGTGTGTGTGTGTGTGTGTGTGTGTGTGTGTGTGTGTGTGTGT
>JBBPDC010000149.1:9381283-9399778 GCA_037974485.1 Hemigrammopetersius urotaenia | reverse complement strand
TGTGTGTGTGTGTGTGTGTGTGTGTGTGTGTGTGTGTGTGTGTGTGTGTGTGTGTGTGTGTGTGTGTGTGTGCAGAAGGGTGGAGGTAGCTCAGCAGGTAGGATACTTGCCTGGCTACTGTGATGATAGAAATGGAAAGGGCAGACTGAAAAACTCAAAGAGTATAAATGTGCTTGGGGTTGCAATTCAGGGAGTTAGACCTCAATACACTTGGAAGACTAGGATGTTCCCTTGCATTTTCTCCATTGTGTTGTGCACTTCCACAGTTTAATCAACGAAATATGTATTGATCAATTTTAAAATATGAATATCTCCATGTTCTTGTGCTGTAAAACCTACTGGCCACCTCTGATCATGAGTATGGTTATGCTTTGCAACAGAGCCAAGTGCTGACTTAAAAAATATTTGATCTGCTGTGGACAAGAGGGTACTCTCATTTATCCCTTTCTCTAATAGACTTCATGGAGCTTGCAGATAAGGAAAACAAATGTGAATAATTACACTACAGCTGCTGGGCTGTCTGGCATTACAAAAAATCTGTTGTCCAGTGCAACTTGCAGACAGATGTGGAAATGATAACATACACAAACCTCTCTGCTTTTTACTTTTGCAAATCTGAATATTCAACTAACTGGTGAATAATCAAACAAAACTGCATGTTTACACCTTTTTGCAAAACAGACTTACCACCCTTCATTTATCAGACAATCCTGTCTTATATACTTCATATAAAAAGGCTTCAATTTTTTGTCTTTCTTGAACACTGATCAGTAAAAGGAAGAACTAAGAGCATCAACTCTTTGGCATCTATCAGTCGTCAGTGCTTTCAAAAAAACAACACCAAAAGATATGTCTGAAGGCCACAAAAAGAATACTTCAAGCCCTCCTGAAGCTCTCATCCATACAACATGGAATACAAAAAAAATGCTCTTAAAGCGCCCTGAGGGTATTTTTGGAGGATATTTTTTTCTGCTAGTTTTGATACAATATCCATATTCTTCTAAGGAAGTCTCAACTTCTCTCCTTCCATCTCTCCAGTCTGACTGGCAAGAGGTCCCCTCAAGTGGGACTGGTGGAATTCCACTGCTGAGTCTTCTCTGGTGACTCATATTGGCACGTCAAATGTCAGTATGATCACCATGTACAGAAAAAGTGTCAAACCTCCGAAAAATTTGGAGAATATTCTTCTCTTCCACATATGGAAGACAGGAGGGTATGAGTCTTTGGACATGGGTATGATGAAGGTAGCAGCTTATTGGATCTTCTGGAAATACTCCTGGCTCTCATTGGCTCTTCTGGACCCAATCCCAGCTCTCATCACTGTCTTTCCTGTTCTTTTCTGCCTCTATGATCTCACGGTAACGCCGCCTAAAGAATCCCATCTGCAAGAGAGAAAATGACTGCATGTCAACATATTGGCTGTATACATTTCGCAGACAGGACAGACTGATCAACCCTGCCCTTCCAATGAAAGGGACAAAGCAGTTCCTATCAGAGATACAACACATGCTACCACTCTTGTCTCTTGGATAACCAAGGGAATTTTTACATGCAGCACCTAAGAGATTACAAGGAATGGGAACGGATAAGGTGATACATTAATTCAGCCTTTACAACATATTGTACAGATGTAAATATAAAACATATAATTACAGGTGAACAGAATGAACTGAGTGTAGAAAATCAAACACTTCTTAAAAGCTTCCTATAGCTGTGTGTAGAAATACGGAATGATTAGATCAGTACAATTTTATTTTGCATTGATAAAAACAACTTTCTGGACATTTTTGACTGGTTTTCTTGGATTTGTCCCCAAAGGCATGGATATTTCATAAATGGTCGTCACACAGCAAAACAACTTGTTTCACTGACTGTTTTTGGGAATCACAAGACTTCAGACATCATCCCAACCCTTGTCTGGAGTTCCTGTGTCCCGTAGAAGTAAAGTTATATAAAGTATATTTACGGCTAGTGGCGATTTAAAAATGTCGTCACACATGCGCAGCTATATGTAAAAAACACCACATTTTCTTTTATTTTAAGTGATCTCAACAAAATTAAGTAATGTGAAGCTGAGGGGGGGCTTTCAGTTCCTGTGCAGAAGGAGGGGAGAGACGAGCAGAAGCAGAAGAGTCTTGGAGTGCACCAGCTGGTTTAGCTGTGTTCTGTTTTGTAATGGGATCCATGTAAAGTTCCCTGAACTGAACCCTGGTATCTGCTTTATAAATAATGTTATTGTTATTTTTATGACTTGGCTAAAATATTTTTTGCTAATGTATCCACTCTGTTGGCCTAAATGCTATATATGTCCACGCTGTGACATGAACAGCTAACCTCTAAAGGCTAAACACATACATGTTTCTTCGTAATGCTGGAGATAGTTTTGATTATTTAGCCCTTAGTTTGGACTATCTTTGTCCCGTTTGATCCCATTGATGTACAGAATCACACACATGCATCAGTGTATGATAGCAGGCAGTGGCTTTCTGTGTTGGACCTGCGGAGTGGGTACTACCAGATCCCCATGTCTGATGAAGACAAAGAGAAGACTGCATTCATATGCCTGCAAGGGTTTTAGTTTGAGTGTATGCCGCAGGGCATCATAGGACCTCCTGCAACTGGTTAATGGAAAAAGCAGTGGGAGATATGCACCTGCTCCAGGTCATATCTGGATGACATTGTTTTTGGTTGCATCCTTGAAGAATGTGAGGAAAGATTCTTAAAAGTTCTCGACAGGTTAGAAGAATTTGGCCTTAACGTATCCCTGAATAAATGTCAGCTTTGCCAGCCACAAGTGAAGTATATTGGACATATTGTGTCTGCTGCAGAGATATCCACAGATCCAGAGAAAGTAAGAAAGTGAAGTCCTATTTCAAAGAAACAGAGCCCTTTGGCGAGCGCTGGGATGATAAATGTATCAAGGCAAGGCGTTTCACAACATCACTGAATGTCTCACTTATGCCCTAGTGTTAGCATTTGCTGATTTTTCAAAGCTATACGTCCTTCATGTAGATGCTAGTTCGAACGGACTAGCTGCTGTTCTTAATCTTTTTATGGGGTTTGTAGTTTTAGGCCTAGCATGTGAGGTGGCCGACAGTTTATGTATTTTATTTTGGAAGCTAATGTGTTACCGACAGTATCTGTGATTTTGGATGTTATTGAGTTTGTGAGTGTACAGTCGTGGATTCAGTCACACACAGATTTTTTTGGAGAACCGAACTCATGCTTTTGCGTGGAAATCCCCACAATAACGACGAAACTGCAAATATCCTCCCCTTTTTTGTTTTTTGTGGCAATAAATATATTTTTTTCTGGATGTTTTCACCCAAGGGGACTGTAGCTGACCTGGAAGCACCAACCCGCGCGACAAACCCAATACTTTTGTCCCTCGACATTCCGAGTTGTATATCTCCATGCTGCAAGCACACTTAAAACTCCACAGTTCAAAAGATCTCCAGGAGACCTCATTTGTATTTTTAGTCCGAGTAGATCAGGGGTTATTCCCCAAAAACTACTCACCTCACCGTGGTGTCCTAATACTTTTGTTCCGTAACCCTCAGAGAGGCATATCTCAGTAGGGAATTTAAACTAAAAGAGGCAAATATGGGTTTACCTTTACATTTTCTTCATGGGTAAGGCATTAAACTGAGTTTAAAATGAAATTAAAGTGTCCTGGGGCATTTTTGGGGGCAGATTTAAGGTTTACTCTATAAAAATGGGCATTTTTAGACATTTGTCTTAAAAACAAATGCCTAAAACACAACGCGGTTTTTCACAAAAAGCATGTGGTTACTGTATTATACTTTTGTGCTTAAAATACAAATTGTCAAATTATATTACAAATTGTGTGTTTAATATGCTTTTACTCAGTTGGTAAATATGTTATTTTCATGCCAATTTCTTTAAAGTGGGGTATTCAAACTGGGGTTTTTGTGTACATTGTAGAGGTTATAAGTGTGTTTACACTATTGCCATTATTAGTAGAATTTTATGTGGGGAAGTATGTTTATGTTGCATACATACGAACCAAGCAAAAAGACACTCCAAAGAGGATGTCAGTGAGAGCTGAACCATTCATTTTTACTGGGTTAAAAAAGACAACCCAGGACACCTAGAATAGGGCATAGGGGTGCTACATACATATCTTCAGAATCAGACAGCCTCGAACTACACAGCAGGTATATTAATATTACTGTATATGAAAGTATTTTTGAGAAATTACATGCAAAAAGGCTAAAAATAAGAAATTACACAAAAACACACTCGCTAAAAGTAATATTTTATGCCCTATTAGCCACACACTTTATCTGACATGTCTCTGATAGGGTATGGTTTTAAACAAAATATCACTGGTCAAAAGTACAAATAGCAAAAGACCAGCATTTTAAAAATGATTGTGTTTTTACATTCTGCAGTTAAGTAGACACATGAATGGAGGTACTATGAAAAACAATAAGTGTCAGAGAGGTAAAGATGATGTTCCTTTGTGGGTGATTCAGTGAATTTGTCTTCGCTTTGAGTGCTGTTTATTGATCTAGACCTCTGCTCTCCTCAGGCATTTCCTGAAGTGAGCATTGCTGGACATGTGCAGCTCTTGTAAAAGGGATTTGTTTTGGCAGATTCAAGGTCTTGGGGAATGGGAGGGAAACATATCCCTGTACCAACATTCCAAGTTTTCAATGTGGTATTCCCAGTGGAAAACCGTGGAGTAGAAAAGAAAAGAAGGATTTGTATAAAACAGCCTCTGGAAATCTGTTTGATTACTTCCTTTTAGACATTTTGTGACCTTGTGTGGGGTAAATTATTATCAGCACTGAATTTTGTCCTGTTCATGGTCTTTTAAAGGTATTAGTCCCTGAAGCTATCGACCCAAAAAAGCGTCATAACAAGAATGCATGGTATCAAAAGAATCAGTTAGTGTCAAATTGAAGCCAAAAACAGGGGAAAAGACTAACAGTTTAAGTTGGTTCCACATTCCTGTCTGACAGCAAGCTACAGCATGAAGAGATCACCAGAACTCGCAAGCAATGGTCAAAATTTTAATTCTTGGCTGAAACCCAATTCACGACAGACTGAAATATTTATTTTATAAAAAAGAAATGTGTTAAAAATGAATTACAGTACACAGGCTAGATATATGTATGTACTATATAATCTAATGTCTGTAACAACCAAGAACAGTCAGACATCCAAGGCATTAGTATATAATATTTATTAGTATTATTATTATTGGTATTATTATTATCATTATTATTATTAGGGGTCCAAGCACACAATAGGTGGTGCTATAAGAAGTACTTTTGCGTTGAGCCTCACCAAATTTGAACCGTATGTCCGATTTTCAAAATTCTTTTTTTATTCATTCCGCCTAATTTTAATTAGCATATGCAAAACCAACTTTTGCGAACTAGTCCCTGGTTTTTTGACAGAAGCGTGGTCTCGTAGGAATCGCAAGACACTCATTGTCCATAATCATCAAAAACATGGCCGCCATATGCAAATTAAGCTTGTCAACTTTTGCATACAATGGCTTAAAATGCAATTACTCATAAGCCCTTTCATCAATGCTTACCAAACACATGCAAGGTATCACTCAAAAGCAGTCCCTCAATTTTTGTCCATTTTTACCACTTGGTGGCGCTATGACAGTTCACAAAGTGCTTATAGCACAAAACTGCCTCTATCTCTCCAGCCATGTGGCTAAAGAGCTCAAAATTTGGCGTCCTATGCCAGAAGACCGTGCTCTAGCACACTCTTGAATTTAAGTGACATTATGCAACCGTTTCATGAAATACATGGCCGATATCAGCCAAAGGGGCGCCAAAAATTGGTTATCCCAGGCCTACAATTCTCAAATTTGGTATATTTGTTGACATACACGCTTAGATAACGCAGATCTACTGTTAGTCCACTTTGGCCTCTGGGGGGTGCTATAACACACAATCAAACATTGCAGTGTTTTCTGCCCATAACTCATGAACCACAAGACTCACTCACAATTGCTTTCTTCCGCTGAATTCTGCCCTCTGTCACAAGTTCAGAAATGTGTATGTGTTTGATACTACAATAACATGTGCCAAGTGTCCTGAACGTTGGCCACTGGGAGGCGCAACAACAGAACATTTGGACTTCTTCTATATACTTCATGAACGGCCTGTGCGGCTTAAAGCTTGGGCGTAAACAGCTTCGACCCTGGTCATTGCCGTTCACAGCTATATTTATTGTTATTATTTTTAAAACTACTACTACTACTAATCATAATAATTATGTTCTTTATATTTTAACGAAGGCAGTGATGTTTGTGAACCTTTTTGGTATTTCAAAAACTGTGGCTAGAGATGCCATTGACAGGTGTTCTGATGGCAAAGCTATGAGATATTAACTGGACCATTTTGGACCATTTCAAAAGTGTGATGGCCAAAATGATCATGCCTTTAACTTGCATACTGAAATACTTCGGGGCAGCTGGTGGCCTAGCGGTTAGGGAGTGGGCCGTCTAGCCAGACGGTCATGGGTTTAAATCCTAGAACTGCCAGAGACACCCCTGAGGTAGCCCCTGAGGTAACCCTGAGGTACCATCTATACACACTGCTTCCCGGGCACTGTGTTCCTGGATGCCCACTGCTTCATGACAAATTTCATGTTGTTCACACTTTGTTTTCCAGGCAGAAGATAATCACACTGTCAACGCACATTACATCAATCTCATGTCTATTACATCTTCTTGTCTAATGTCACTGATTCTTTATGTTTGTTTTATTAGATACCTACAAGCTTGTGTGTCCAAGTCATTAAACAATGCCTCACCCTGCATGTTAGACATACTTCGCCACAAGACACAATTCATACACATCTGCTTTACGGCTGCTCTTGGCAGGGAATATTAAAAGCTGCGATGTGACTCTCTCAGTTCTATTTATGGGTCAGCCACTCTGATGGGTCACATTTTTCATTGACATCTGCTTACTATTGTTACACCATTACCTGACAGTGGCAATTTCAGACATCTGAACATACAGAATACAGGGTCTCCAAGTCAGAGGGTAAAGGGTGAAGAAGCCAGCAAAATTGCAATAACACTTTTTTAATTATTGGATTTTCATGTTCTAGTTTCATTGACTTGAGTTTATATTGTCATTCAATTAACACAGTACCTTCCAGAGCAGTACAGCAAGGAGGAGGAAGATTAGGATTCCCACCAGCAGGCTGATGGCGATGATCCAGCCCACCACATAACCCCTAGGCTCCTGACTGTGCAGTGCTTCCAACACCAGCTGTAAGTTAACACAAATAGATTAAACATACACAAATACAGACAGGCGCAAACGCAGACGCACACTAGAACTAACACTGACGCGCAAAAGGCTTAACATTGAGCAGAAGTCTATAATAATCTCAGTCCATCCAATAAACTTACTGAAAAGGCCAAGAATCTGATATCTAGACTTAGTCACAGACGGTATGGAATCTCATTGTTATGTCCTGAGGGATTGTTTCATGTATTTCACCAAACAAACAAGATTTTTTTTTTAAATTCTGAAGAATTGAGATTAATTTCATGTCAAATTATTAAACAAATCTGTTGTTAGATATACCTATAAACAAATACAGACCTAATCCGGTAACAATGTGATTAACCAGCGGAATCTCTTTGCTTAGAAACACTAAATTATCAGACACAGGAAAGGTATCCACAGCAACAGAAAAAGCCTAAATGAACTCTAAAAGTAATTTATAAGAGTATCAACTATTCAGCACACTAATTTAGTATAAATGTTGTATATTATTGGTTTGAATGATTACCAAACACCCATGGACACAGAGAGATGGAAATTTACCCAAAACTAAAAACACAGGCGCACTAACTGTTTTTCTCTCACGCTTTCGTTTTGACACAGAAGATAAGGTACACGGCATTAAAGGATAGCTGACCTAAAAGTGTAGGAGAATTTAACCTCAGCAACCTGCAGCACAGCACCACAAAAAAAATATGACTTTAAAAGCCAAAAAGTCTGAGCCAAGAAGACAACTCACATAAATCTCCATTCGGCCTCCTGAACACACCTTCACATAACATGTAAGTGCCTCATAATAGCAATGCACAAAATGTGTATAGTGCATCTTGGAGAACTTGTTACTTAATGCTTAAAGATGTGGCATGGTTTATATCGCACCGCTTGCAAAAATATTTTTTCATTGCATGATCTTTAGGATTTATAAATCTATCTGCTAGACATGAATGCCTAGCATGGCTGCTTAATATCAACATTTACAAAGTGCTAGGAATTTTGGGAGGTCACAGGCATGTGTTAAAGCCCCATCCTGAATTAGCTCTGGTCCATTGGAGAGTGGGGGTCAACTAGCCTAGATGGGGTTCACAACCCAATAAGCTAAGAGCTGTGCTACAAGAGGCCCCTTCCTACAAACACCATCACCATTAGTGTCTCTCATGGTCTACTGGTACTGCCTGTCACTAAAAAAAGGAGGTCTAGGTTTAATATTTTTGAGAACAACAGAAAAGAAAGAAGCCATACATGAATTACAGTCCAAGTGTCATCCCCCACACTCTCAGCTGCTCCAGTCATTGATTATTTAATTTTCTTCAGAGCTCGGTAGGTTGCCAGGGTGTTAGGTCATGACTCAAATTTATATCAGCTTTTTCCTGCAATTTACTAAGTGAGCCAGCCATAACCGAATGAACTATGCTCCAGTATAGCTTGAGAACACATCTTTGTATTTTTTAATACATGTTTGAAAGCAAGTTGATGATCGCCTGATACTCACAGATATGTCCTCTGATAGGCCAGTGGACACCTCCATAGCCAGGTGGTTCACTTGGACATGTCCTCGTGTCACAAACTGGATAACTGAGGAACTGTCCTGCAGAGCATATATGGAACACAGGAGAAACTGAAGACCCATTCACACATATCATTACAGCTATGTCTTATAAAACTTTCTTAAGCTGATCTGCAAAGGTGAATTTCTCATGATTTTATTTCTTATTCTGCTACTGTTTCTTTCTTGGTTTTTTTTTCTTCTTTGAAGCCATCACATTGTTTACTTGAGGTTCGATCACTCAAGTTTTACTGTCACCATGTGACATGACTTGGTGTGTCACAGCATACCCACAATTTATCTGAGACTAGCCCATTCAAAATAATGTCATTTTAACTACTTTGATTGTTAAAATGATCCTGAACATAACACAGCCCTTTCAGAAGACAATGACCTACATCACTGAGATTTATTGTCCCTTTTTATGCAGGCTTAGGGTTATGTTTTGCGTTAGGTTTAGTAGATTAATAGATTAATGAAAAATTTAATAGATATTTAATTAGACCTATGTTCAAAGCATTTTAAGTATGAAACATCTACAGTGTCAGCAGATATAAAAAAAACAACAAAAAAACATAAAAAAAACCAAAACAAGAACAACAAAAAACATCTTGCAACAAAAAATGGTGCATTGTGGGGAAAATAGGTAGGTGCTAGAGGGCCTAAAGCTCTTCCTGCATGTGCATGATACCAGTAAAATACTTTTTTTGGTTGTGAGCACATTGATCATTATTTTCATGATTATAGGTATTACCATCTACAACAAAATGTCCTTACTCTCGTCAGTATTTCAGTGTTCAGTAGCATTTGCACATCTATACTTGTAGCTTCTTCTTTAGCTTGAGAGCCCAGGCTACAGGAGATAGTTAAACAGGCTCTCCCTGGTCGGTCACAGTCCTGTCAAGAAATATTATCAACATCAAATTCTATACACACATGGCAATTAATGCAACGAGCCGTTCAAACTGCAACAAAGCTCTACAATTTGGTGTATGGTGTAACAAAAAACATGCATGTGTAAAGATTCCTATGTAAAATAGATTTGTTTTAAATGACATCCAGCTTTATTACTTACCAAGACCTTCCTGCCAGACTTGGTGAAGAAAGCAAAGATGGTATGAAAAATGCTCTCCCTGTCCTGAGGAATGGTGCATGGTGTGGGGTTTCTGTGCCATGTACAGTTTCCTCGACTTTCAGACACCTGTAGGAGAAATGCAGGAGTGTCTTATGAACAGCTGTATACAGATCTACCCCTTTCTGAAACTACATTTTGTGGCAAACTGTTAGCTTTGGTATAGCAGGGCAGTTGAAAAACTGGTAACTATCAGTTTTCAGATTATTTTGGAAACATTCTTGTTGTCTTTCTTATTCTTCATAAGCGACAAAGCTCTAAAAAGACTTTGTGTCTTTACAATCAAATTTGGTTTGATAAGATAGTACTCTCTGTTGTAAGTAAATTAAAATGTTGGGCGATTTACAATACTAAAGGAAGGTTCATCTCTCTATGAGTTCAGGAGCTCCTCCCAAACAGATTTCCTCAAGTGAAGTGATTCATTGTTTAACCTCCACCTCAGAACGGTGACCCCAGTGAGGCCCCACCATGCTGCTGTTCACCTTATCCTCTCCAACTAGAAAATGCCTGGGTGAGGATGTGTCCTATCATCCCTCATTGTTTTACTTTCACACCACCTACAGCACTGCTCCCACAGGACGTTTTCACAGCTGCCCTCAACAGTTTAGTAGCCTCTTTCACAAGGCACCCCTCGACAACATATCCCATCTTTTGACGGGTAACACTGTAATAGTATAATCAATGTTATCCATCTGCCTGTCGGCAGTCTGTGTTGTGGCTGATCAGTATATATTTCTGCGTAATGGCCGCTTATTGTGTTACACCAAATGTGTTTATTAGTTCAATGTATCTAGTTTATACTCACAAATAAGGCAAATAAGTCCTTCTGTATGTGGCTGAAAGGGGAATGTCCACCATTTACAAATGTCCGAATGATAAGATTTGAAGACTACTGTTGCAATGACAAAGGATAAAACTTGCAAACCAAGTAAAAGCCCTATGTTTTAACTGTAAATGGAAATGTACCATTCCATGAAACGATGCACTATGGGATAAGTAGAGAATACTTAGCCCAAGCAGTGGGGCCAATACTCCTCAGCTGTCTTATTAGATCCCTCTGTACAAGCTGCCCAATCCTTAACTGATACCATATGGAGCTGGCTGGGACAAAGGCTACCCAGTGTAACTCTATAGACAAACTGAACTCTAGCATTATACTCCAATATGGCCATGAGATTGGTTAAGGAAACATTATGCAAAGGTGGTGTTAGATTACTCTATTTAGAATAAATGTTACCTAAACATAGGGACCCCCCTTCATTAACTATAAGCCTGGTAAACTTTGCAGGCATTCCAAGCAGTACTAGTGAAACAAATTCTGAACGCATTAGACACTCAATAAATCATTAATATGAATTTACACTGAAAAATATCTGGCCTACAGTAATATCTAGTCTTCACAGATGATAACAAGGTGCATATTTAACTGCATTTTATGTCACAAATGATGGGAACAAAATCCAAAACCAAAAAAACTTCCTTTGCTATAAAGTACAGCACTGCGCAAAAGTCAGAGACCACCTTTTTGTTTATTTAAAAAGACAATTGAGCACAAGTTATTGATTACTGAATGTCAAAAAGCAGGAAACACAAATAACAGAAGATTAAACAATAACTGTATCAAATGTATCGGTATTTAATTTGTCTGCTATTCAGGTTTGAACCCCCTTAAAACCAACAAATTACAGCTGTGTTTACATCTATATACAGTATATATACAATATACAGTGTCACTGACTGTATATTGCCATTTAAAAAAACACTGACAACTGACACAAGCCACTACATAATTCAATGTTGCTTTGCATTTTCTTTCTCATGTGCTTCTAAACTGGCTAAAGAAGACATTTCTGACTATATTAGATAAGGATGGGAAGGTCAAAAGCGAATAAAAACCTTTGAAAATTGATAAAGAGTGGGAGAAAAAATGGGACTCCTAACAACCCTGCAAACATTAAACGCTGAAAAAAATCAGTGTAATTTTGTAACGTTTTTTTGTAATATTTTCTTTTGATCGGAATAATGTAAATAATTTAATAATTTAAATAATCTAATTGTAGTTTTGACTGAATATTATAGAAATAAATGGGTGGTCTTTGACTTTTGCACATTACCCCACGCACACACACACGCACGCACACACACGCACACACACAATCTGACTCACAAATCACTATTACTATGTAAATTAAATAACTTTAATAGTAAGATTGAATAAATCAGGATTTTTTTGGTGTGTTTTACTTGTGTATCAATGATGTGGAACATGTCCGCCCCATTGCCTGCCAGTCTATTAGGGATCCTGATGTCCACAGTGGAGCCAGGCAGTCTGCTCGGCCCGTTATTTATCACCTAGAACAATATCACAAGAAAAATGGATTCAAGCACTTCTGAAAATACTCCACTGTATCATCGTGATATGTATCAAGATAAAATGACTAATGTAAAAAAAAAAATGCAGTTGAGTTAAACAGTCTATAAACTAAAACATAAAAAAAATACTTGCACACCTGAAAAGTAAAGTTGAGAGGCTGAAAGTTGCACTCCAGGTCCTCCAGCTGAACAAAGCGAGAGGGCTCAATGTTGTTTCCATACACAAAAGAGGATGGAATAACCAAACTGCAGAAATAAGAAGAAAGAGTCCCATCATTTCTTAATGGTTATAATAAGCTATCTAATTTGATATAGTTTAAATGCTGTCACTCCTAAATACTTTTAGTCCTAGTGAGGAGGAAACTCAAAAGGAAATTTGAGGCTTGCATATAGACAATAATTATCATGCCTTATTGGATAACAGTTGTCTTGCACTCAGTTTAACAAGAAAGATGTATGTTATATATATGTAACACATACTGCACATTTACAAAAAAGTTGAGACAATTCCAAAAATGCAAAAAAAAATTAAATCTGTAATTTGTTAATTTGCTTGAACCTTTATTTAACAGGCAAAAAGGCAAAGATCTTTTTTCAATGTGTTTTCAATGACAAACTTAATTCAGTTTGTGAAACATAAACAAATTGATGCCTGCAACACACTCCAAAACAAATTGAGACAGAGTTTACCACGGTTACACCTCCTTTTCTTTTATGTTCACTTCTTGATCTTTTGGGGACTAAACAAATGATTGCAGTTTTGCAAGTGCAATTTTTGCCCATTCTTACTATATAAAAGACTTGAGCGTCTCAACAGTCTCTCATGTCTCTCTAAAATTCCAAAGTAAGTCTCCACTTTAGTAGTCCCTTAAATACAAAACCCCCATGGGCACTAAGGCACTCCCATACCATCCCAGATTCTGGATTTTTGCACATTTTGTTGATAACAGTCTGGATGGACTTATTCATCTTTGGCACGTAGAATCCGATGTCTGTTTTTCCCAAATACAAGCTGAAACGTGAACTTATCTGATCACAATACAAATTTCCATTGTCTTTCAGCCCATCTCAGATCAGCTTAGAAATGCGCTCAGTTTCAGAGCGCGTTTCTTAAAGCATTTCTGAGCCCATTTGTTTATGTCGGTTTCTAATACAATACTGCCAAGGGCCCTAAGGCCATGCACACTAAGCAGTGGTTTCCACGCTTGGCCTTTAAGCACGGAGCTTTCTCCCGACTCCAAGAAGCTTTTTACAATGTTATTAACTGTAGATGGTGACATACCTAAATTCTTTACTTAAATTGATAGATATTTATTTCACAAAATTCAGGACAAAGCAACGTCTTGCTTGCAAAGACTGAGCTTTTTGGTCGATGCTTCTTTTATACCCACACCTTGATACCCACGCCTGTTTCCCTGCTATTTGAGAAACCTTCCAAAAAGTTACTTGCATAACTTTTACTGTCTTAACCTTTACTGGGCCTCTGTCCCAACTTTTTTGGAGTGTGCTGCAGAGATCTATACCAATAGAATTGGGTTATGGTTAGTCAATTACCAAATTACACATTTAACTTTTTGGAAAAGGTTGTTTGTTAGTTTACTCCCATTAAATGTTGCGTCTGTATTTTATGTTGTTTGTTTAACAGCAGTTCTGTTAGGATAAATCCTTACCCAGTTATAGCTGTGTCCACCTCATGTACCAGCGGGATTGACAGCTCCAGGGTGTTGTCATGTAGTTTATTCTCATGCTCTGGGTTTGCACTACGTTAGAGACACAACATACACCTTGAAATTCACAGCAATTTTAGTAGTATCTTTTATTTTTTAAGTAAGAGCTAGAGCTTTAACTGAAAAAAGTTTAATAACTATATAAAGTAAACACAAGAAGTGATACCTCACAGTGCTATACACTGTGCAATAGTCCAGTAGCCTCTGTAGCCTTATTATAAATATTTCAGTCTCTGCCATGAGACACAATTAGGACAGCTACCACAGGACTGAATGTGAGCATTATTCTCATTTAGTGTGTAAAACAGCTTTATGAGAAATAAAAACATGTCTGGGCAGAATTAGTGCATAACAAGTGACATTTTCCTAAACGGGGCTAAATAAGCTCATTAGACGAAAATGTAATTCAATAAATGATGATTACCATATAAAGCTCCTAAATACACTTTGCATTATTATATGGAGAAAGTATATGAAACACCAAAGGAAGCTCACCTCCTGGTATGCACAAAAAATAGAAGTGTCTCATTTTCACCAGACAGATGACTTGTGTCAAAAAGTATGGACAGATGGTACTAAAAGAGAAATCAACATATAAGAACATTGATTTAAAAAAAGTCATGCCTTGACATGTAAATTATATATATTAAATATTATATCCTCCTGAGACCCGGAACAAAAAAATGACATTTAGAATTTTTAAGATGACACATTATGGTTACATATAATGATATTGTATTAATTTTCAATTGGATGTCTTTTTAAGAAGTTATCAGAAGGCCTCCAGTCTTTGTGGTTATGGTAAACATTGTACAGCATATTATTCTATTCCACCACAAGGCTTGAATGGAATTGAAGAGAAAGAAGAGGTATAGTATTTTGCATTTTTGCAAATGAATAATTACTTCAATTAATCAACAGTTCAATAATTTGGCAAATCAAAACGATTAAGTTCTAACTAAAACCCATTTTCCTTTTGTACACTGTAATTTCACTAAACATCAGAGCTCTAGCTTACACTTCGTTCTGACAGGTCTACATCCGACTCTCCTTTCACAATTCTGAGTAAAACCCTTTCTGCCTCACTAACCTCACTGAATCCTGCAGCATGAAAATGAATTAAAACAGGAGATTGTAAGTCCTAATGTCCATTACAGAGGATACTGAATAATGAAGATGCAACATGTACTGTTTTGAAATCAAACTCTATGTGCTTTGTTAGCCACAACCCCCCAAATGTGGCATCACTAGAATTCCTAGAATGTCCTCTTGACAGTGCAGTAGGACTGAAATAGACTGCTATAGACTAAATTATGTCTGACTTAGAGGTCTTTAACTAAATTATGTCCCCCATTGTGGATACAAATGGGTCTCAGAAAGATAAAAAAACTAATAAAAAACTACTTTTTGGTATTTCATCTAACTGGGTATACAAGATGTGTTCACCTTGGTCTGTGCTCTCATGAAAGGAAATCCCACACTGCATTTTAGGAAATCCAGTTGAACCAGTGCACAGGAAATGCCCTTCTCTTCCTAGAAGAGAAAGAGGAAAAGCAAACACATTAGTGAAACATAGAACAGAATCTAAGAAGCATTACCACTGAGTAGACCGCACTTATGCGTGAACAGCACACAGTGTGAACAGCACAAAATTCTTTCTCTGCATTTAACCCATTCACCAAGAGAAGCAGCGGGCAGCCAGGAACACAGCGCCCAGGGAACAGTGTGTGGGGATTGTACCTTACTCAGGGTACCTCAGAGGTGTATGTAGATTTTAATATTTAAAAAGTGTGAACTGTGCTCAAAACACATTACTTTGCTTAAAACATTAAGTGTGATAGGGAAACTAAGTGAAAAATTCAGTAACATGAAGGAACTGGCTTGTTCTGACCTGTATCAGAAAGAAAGAACTACTTATAACCCAACATTACTTCTGTGTCATAATACCTCAGAGTGAGACAGCCCAGCACAGTTGCACAGCGACTGTTCAGACTGACCCAGGCTAAATATAAACTCCCAAGCAAGCAATATGGTTATTCTTGAACCACAGAATATATAAAAGACAGAGATACAATATTTAATTATAAAATGGGTTTCACTCCTAAAATCTGGTTATCTGAGTCATTTAAGTGACTGTAAAATACACAGGTGAGGTGATATAAGCCACAGATTGAAATAAAGCACAAGCTCTACATACACAGGGGTGTATGCACACATGCACAAACAAAGTGCAGAAATACATTCATACCTACACGTTCAAAAAATGGACAGTAACCTGCCAGCACAGTGTTTGGAAGCTTGTCCAAACACTACACAGTTCCTCTCGTGGATTGTGTAAACAGTAGGGCCTTGACCCTTGCAAGGAGTGAACATTCCTGGAGTGAGAGTTCATGAAGCTGGCCCTTTACACTGTGTGTGTATGTGTGAAGCAGAAGAAAGCTGAGAGTCATCAGGACTCTGACAAGAGAGCTGATAAAAGAGACAAACTGGCACTTTTGGAACACTGCACAGGGAAAGAAGCTGTGAAGCTTGGGTCACCCACATCCCTTCCCTGTTTTTAACAGGAGTTATTTTTAGCTTAGCTGTAGGAATAACAAGAGAAACAAGAGTAGACCTGCAAGAAAATATAGCAATAAGTATCAGCTAATGGAACAGTGGAACCTGACGGCCCTTTGGGTAGGAAGCAAGACACTTTGACTATGTATATTTGACTTGGTTTGCATGTTTGCTCTCATATTTGTTTCCTCACTTAATTTGCTGTGGATCATTCAGCACCATTTTATGCTTCGCTCTTCTTGCTCAGCACTTTTTCTCCTATGCCCACTAAACCTGGTCAGGCTGGAACCAGGTCTGTTTAGAAGTTTAGAAATTCACCACTTGTGTTTAATAGGTTGCAATATAATTAATATAGAGTTAAATCATGCTTTTTTATTCATCTGAGAGCTAATTAAGCAATATGCAGACACTGTCTTCACAGTGACAGAGAGAATCCTGGGACGCTTGCATAGAGGAATTTGTTGCTGCACCACAAAGGACATTCAGGACAGTGGATATCAGAATGCTTGCTCAATGCTCAGTCTCACTTTCTCTGGCTCTGTTTGTACTTTTTCACTACAAAGGCTCAAAGGTCTGCTTGAAGGCTGTTTAGTATGAATGACAAAACACACTAGTTTAGCTTCTCTTTGACCCAACTCTCTCCACACTACCTCCCCTCTTCTACTTTATTTTCAGACTTTCATATTCTGCTTAAATCTTTTTACAGTTTAAGTCGAAGTACTGGTATGCTAGACTTCTGTGTATCAAAAGAAAAATATTTAAAACACCCATCCAGGGTGAGTCCTTGGCTCATGCCCATTGGCGCTGGGATAGGCTCTGGGTAACCACGACCCTAGTACAGATTAAGCAGTTACAGAAAATCAATGAATAAACCTCACTTAGCCAGATTGTTAGACACCGGAGACCTGCCAAGTTGAGGGCAGATGCACTGATTTCTCATGTGGGTCCCACACATCCACTCTCTTGGTTCCCTTCAAACCCCCCAATGTCCTCTGGGGCTGACCCCCCTTGAGCAGCTCCTCCAAAAAATATTTGGGCATGTCACCGGAGCGCCAGACGGGGGAAGGTGGCGGCAAAAGTGGCCCCCATGCAGAACCAGGAATTGGGGCCTCAGCATCTGGAACTGGGGCTGGGGCCACAGTGTCGAGGACAGGAACAGGGGCCACAGCGTCGGGGACAGGAACAGGGACTGCATCTTCGGGTACAGGAACAGGGGCTGCAGCGTCAGGGACAGGAACAGGGGCTGCAGCGTCAGGGACAGGAACAGGGGCTGCAGCGTCAGGGACAGGAACAGGGGCTGCAGTTTCAGGGACAGGAACAGGGGCTGCAGCTTCGGGGACAGGACAGGAATAGGAACAAGGAGCCTTGGAGCTGGTGTGGGGCCAGAAGAGCATCAGGGACCCTGTCCTTTGGCGCCAACTAAGGGCCTGAAGCCAGAGCCCACATCCTCCGCATTGGCTGGGGGGTTAGTTTGTGCGCTAGCCTAGAAGCCGGTGTAGGGGCAGCCTTCTCTCTCGGGTTGCGGGTCACGTGAGCTCGTGGTGGCTGTGGAGGAGGTTTGCCTGACTGGCATGGGAATCGCCTCGCAAGGTGAGTCGGGCCTGAGTACGGTTGGGTTAGCCCCGGAGGAATTGTCCCATCTTCATCCTCAGCGCTGAATCCACCCAACAATTCAGATACAGAGAACTGACTCACCTGCTTCGATTCCCCCAATGCAGAATCTAGCTCTCCTAACTGAGCCTCTAGGGAAGGTTGGTCTATCTGGCACGTTCGCAGGAGTTAGCGTGCCAGTGGCAGTTGGGTGGCCTAGTGGTTAAGGCATCCGCCCTGCGACCAGAAAGTCCGGGTTCGATTCCCAAGACCGCTAGG
>JBBPDC010000149.1:9369602-9381183 GCA_037974485.1 Hemigrammopetersius urotaenia | reverse complement strand
CTGGGGAGAGAAATTTGCCGCAAAATGTTGTACAGCATGACCGTATTGGCGGATCATCAGTCATGGTATGGGGAGGCGTCTCCATGGGTGCAAGGACAGAGCTTGTCATCATTGAAAAAGGCAGCCTGACAGGCCAAAGGTATAGGGATGATATCCTGAGACCAGTTGTGCGTCCGTATGCTGGTGCAATGTGGCCAGATTTCGTGCTAATGGATGACAAAGCCCGCCCACATCGAGCAAGACTGGTGATGGAATTCTTGGAGGAGGAGGGCATCTCGAGAATGGAGTGGCCAGCCCGGTCACCCGACCTGAACCCCATTAAACACATTTGGGAGCAGCTACAGTCAAGAGTGCAAGCACACCAGGTCCCTCCAGGAACCCGTGTGGAGTTGCGAGCAGCGCAGCTGGAGGAATGGCAAGCCATCCCTCAAAAGAATATCCAAAACCTCATCTCAAGCATGCATAGGCGATGTGAGGCTGTGGTCCGTGTCAGAGGTGGTAACACTGACTACTGACTGGTTCTCTCAGCACATTATGTTTGTTGTTTCTCGTTCTTGACTTGTGTTTTACATTTGTTAAACCATTAAGTTGATGTTTATTTCACAGTACAAACTCAGATTTTTGATCTGCTGTAACATGCGCAACAACATCTCGTTTGTTTGAACTGAAAAAGCTTTCTTTTCTGTTTTGCGTCCTACTTCAATCTCTGACACTCCACACAGAGTGACTACAGTACAGTAACAGTACAGTATCCAGTGCATCACCATTATGACCATTGTGCTGGCTCCTTAAGGCACTCCAAAGGCACTGCCCTGCAGGAAAAAATGTTTAAGAGGCATTTCTAGTTCATTGTGACTTCAGGTGAATCACAAAAGTACTGAATAATCAACAGTTTTTTGATGCACCGTTGTCGTCATGAGTGTGTGACAAGGCGCTTCACGCCTTGTGACAAATAATCATGTCTGAGCACCTTTAAAAGTGATGAGGCATGAAATTCCATTGATGACAGCATTGATTAATAGCAGACTTACATGTTAAACATGAATTTTGAACAATACCCCTTCTTGTTTCAGAACAACTTTGATTAACAGTTTTGATCCACTTCAAATGTTGACTAGTGTAATTCTGCATTGCACAAGGTGCAAACAACCTTGGTCTTGTCGAGGTTTCCACTGGGAAGCTTCTAAAAAATAAATTTTCCCTGAAGCAAACCCGGCGGCTTCATAGCACGTCATGTTTGATGTGGTAATTTATGTGGTAATTTAACAGCATGGGCGTCGTTAAGTCTATTTTGGGGGGGCTAAAGCCCCCCCCTCAAATAATTCCAATCCACCTTAAATATATAGTAAATATTCTACTATTTTTAAATTATATATCCAAACATTTCATACAAGATATAACTGAGAGCAGATACAGACTTTACAAATAGAAACAAGACTATGAATTGAAATTAAAAATAATAAGTCTAGCTATCATTATTGAATTAAAATGATGTACTGGCTGTTGAAGCTGCTGTAGGTAGCAGGCGGGCATTAGGACCCAGGCAGAGCTACACGGTGCTGCTTGTTAGCGAGTAGCAACTGTTTTAGTAATATTTCTCTGGTAGCGCCGTTTGTACTAAATTCAGCAGAACAATACTATGAGTGTCCAAAACTGTTCACTGCTTAACTTTACTTGTTTCCTCAAGTGAAAGGAAAGGTTTGGTGAAAAGTTTTCAGCCCTCTATGCACGCTAATTCCTTCCTACAACCCTGGGGGCTAAGGCTAAGCCCCCCTCGTCTTTCCGTTCTAGTAACATCCCTGTTTCACAGTAGGCATACACACAGGTTCGAAGACTCGTTCTCGCCCCCTGCAGTGCAATTCGGCTAGGTATACATCCGCGCTAAAATATCAAGGTGAAATTCATCATAGCTTGCGTAGTGTAGACCCAGCTCCCAATTTTTTTATCGCCCGATAAGAGTCTCACATTAACACAGCACGTTATCTCCGATAACTCCGATAACGGCCCACCACTAATTAGAACAAACAGTTATTTTAGATCATTTTATTTTTCAAGCAGATTTCACATTTGCATTACTGCACAACAACCTGTATCTGAATCGGAGTGAGAAAAAAAAACTTGTTCCTGTTGCATTTAAAGGGCAGCAAAGAATAATGCTTGTTTCTTTACTAGTCAGGTATAGTAATGTCTTTACGCATGCATTTTAATTTTCTATTTATTTAAGTTCAGACAAGAAAAGTCAGAAATATGTTGATGAGAAAGTGTATTGTGCCTTTAAACATGATTTAAGGCAGATGTTCCAAACCACCTGGCCATGGACCGGTACCGGTCTGTGAGTTGTTTGGTACCGGGACGCACAGAAAGACAGAATAAAAAATAATTTATTGAATAAAAAAGATCTTTTATTTTGAAAAAACACTCGTCTCAGTCACCGGCTTGAAGGAGGGGAAACAGAGTTGTATTTTAAACACTTTGTTTTTAGTTGTATGTAATATATAATATATAAAATATTGTTTTAGAACAGTGGTTCCCAACCTTTTTTCCTTGAAGCCCCCTTGCCTGTGTCCAAGACAGGCCAGGCCCCCTCAACCCCAACTCGCATAGACGTACAAAAAGAATAAAGTCCCACACCTGTGCCTTAAGTGAACATAGCAGGGAGAGAGTAAAATGTAGAATAGGTTTTACAGATATTAAGAATGGATATTAAAGTGAGCAGGAGAAACGAGAGGACAAACCAGGGAGAGGGAAGTGCCAGGCTCAGTACTACGGCAACCTGGATGGGTGTGACAGCAGTTCAGTATATCCAGTCATTTGTATTCAGTTCTGATGGATAATACTGAATCCCTAAGTTTACAGTGAACATCATAATATGAGCTCAAACTTTATTCTACCCTTTCCCTTCCCTTACTTCACAAATGGTGTAGCACTAATTTGTTAAAAAATGGAAATTGTGTAGCAGCGATGTGGCTTGAATTGAACTGTCTTTGAAATGATCTTTCATTTCCTGTCTCACGGAAAACAGGAAGTCAATGTGCAAGACTAATACTCAGGAAACAGAACAGTTCCATCACTGTTTACACGACCTCTTTAATCATTTCTCATTTCAGTGTATGTTCTGTGACACATTCTAATTAACTCTTATAATTTATGGGCAGCAATAATCAGTTTAGAAATTTCAATTAGTGCCATATTTTGTGTCATAATTTATTGTGTAAATTAAAGTGCTTGTTTTGCAGCTAAATCTGAGGTTGTTTTTATCCTATGCTTAATAAAAGGAAGAAGGGACTGACTGGGTGTCTCCCCCAAAGTGAGAGAAGGCCTCTTGTCTTTTTAAACCAGTGGCAAAAACTGGTTCCAGACAGTGGACATTTACAACTACAGTGTTAACAATGATGGCAACTGATTTTTAAACATGGACTTAAACTAACTCGGGGGTGCCAGGACCGGAGTTTGACACCCCTGCACTCACAGCTTCAGCTTTAATGCCAGAATAAGAGTACATGAGTGTTGGTTCTTCCACACGATAAACATAATGCAGACTTGTGTGAGTTACTGCACTGGTATTTAAAACACTAAAAATAATAACAAGAAAGTTACATGTTTTAATGGTAGACTTTTTTGACAATTTCCCCTTTTTTTAAATGCTCTCACACTCCAATTATTAATTGTAACTTTTTAAGGTCTATGGCATGGACTATGTTTTACCCTGTCCTCTGTGTTATGTTGTTTTTTATGTTTAATTCATAAAACATTTTTTTTGTTTTCTTGTTCTTTGGAACTGAAGTTTTGATGTACCACTTGCTGATATATTTGCTATAGAAATATCATATACCTCCGATGACTCCACACAGAATGCTGTGTTTGATAAATTGTGTCCCTAATTTCATAGATAGGAAATGTTTATACTGTCTTTGAATGACACTGAAAACAGTAAGTAGTCATCATCAGAGTTTTTTCATTGACATTTGAGTTGTGTAATAAAAGTTCAGAGTGAACTAAAGCTCTGCACAGTGAGTCTTGACCTCGAGTCTTGACCAACAGGTCATGTGAGAAAGTGCTAAAGATATGAAAAAACACATGAGCTGTGTCTGAAAAGTGGACTTGTTCCCTATGTAGGGCACTATGTAGTGAGTCAGACATTTTGTAGTGGTGTTCGAAGTTTCAACAGTCATTTTCAGCCACTAGTTAGTGCACTACAAACTCACCGTGTGACATCCAGACACTGTACACTACATGAATACACATATACCATCATGCACTGCGGGTTTCTTTTACTGTGCCCTTCATAGTGAACGAGTGCTGGGGGAAGAGATTCAGTAACACTTGCACTTTCTCTCTCTCTCTCTCTCTCTCTCTCCCAGTAGTGCCCAGGGCTGGACTGGGCCAAAAAAAAAAAAAAAAAAAAGGCCCGGGAGTTTTACAACAGTCCACTATTTTAGCAACGGTTAGTAAAAACATAACATCCCGAGTGTCTGAAATTAACGAAACACCGCCTTCCCCTTGTTCACTAGTTAGCCCCCTATATCCCTATATAGCAAACACTATGTAGTGAATGAGTGAATGACTGAACAGCTTCCGACTGCACAAACTCCGGGCACAAACTAGCGTAATTGCGGATGGGTCTGGAATTCACTTACCCGCACGTAGGCTGTGTACTGATGGCACTCCTGTTGGTGGATGTTAAGGCTGAAAAGCTGACTCACGACACCAGTCTGTTCTCCACTGTATGTGAAATAGACCCGGGATGGCAGGCCTTTGTGCCTTTTATCTGCATCAGCTGTTAAATTGTACAGCAATTCTAGGGAAATAGAGAATTGACCATATTAGCAGCACGTTCTCAAATTAAACTGGACCATGCTCTGTCTTAGATATCGAAATAATGCTATGTCTGTGATAAATAGTTCTCATGGTGACTGTCATGGAGATTACACAAAACATTGCATTTTAAAAATCCTGGGACTGCAGCCAGTGAAGCTGTGTTTTTAGTCATTTCCTGTTTCAGAAATGGGTAGAGGCACTTTGGAAAAAGTTGTTTAAAAACCAGACAGGGCGGATAGGTCACACGTGAGCATTGTTAAATGGGGTGCACCCTTTCAATGCTTGACTTCTGCAAAACATTTCTGTTCACTGGTCACAAAAGGTGTTTCTACTACAAACAAACACACACGCACACACGCACACACACACACACACACACACACACACACCCTCCGTTGGGCCTGAGTGAGTGTCTCTGTCTCTGGCATAGGCTGCTGTGATGGAGCATGACCTCACTCTGACATAAGAAGGGTGTGTTTCTCTATGGCCTTACATGAGAGGCGCTTATTACTTTCCAGTACCACTGCCAAACAACAAAACAGAAAAGTCTTAGTTCTTTCCTCAGTCAAGACCAGCCAACTGAAAAATACGCAATTTATATATCTTGCATCTGACTTTGGACCATGCCTACTGAGTGATCAATGATCATTCTCACTTACAACAGTCCACACACAATCATGTAGAATAGTTCAGTAGCACAAACAAGTGCAACTTGGTTACAAGTGAGCGAAAGAGAACATGTAGTTGGCATAGAACACTGCACTCTCATTTACAGGCACTCCCTGATAGGAACCGCTGCAACAATTTAAGTTACCTGGCATGATAAAACGACGCAGCTCCATACACTATCAAGTACAGGAACCCCGCGGGGGTTACGTTCCAAGAGCACCAGCGTATAGAGAAAAACTGCGTTATTGTGTTTTGGTAAAACAAATGCCTATTTTTATAGTGTAAACCCGAAGATATGCCCCCAAATATACTCCCAGAACACTATAATTTTATTTTAAACTCAGTTTAATGCATTACCCATAACAAAAATGTAAAGCTAAACCCGTATTCGCCTCTTTTAATTTAATTTACAGTAATAAAAATACAGGGCTTTAAGAAGGACAAAAAGAAAAAAAAGAGAAACACTGAGACGATCCACAGGGAGATTCTGGTCTAAAGCTGCCACAGACGCTGCAAACGGCAGCAGCCAGGAGAAATAAATCATCAGAATCAGAAAACTTTATTGATCCCGGAGGAAATTACTTTAGCATTAGCGGCGTGTGGTGAGCCAAAACAAAGACTCGTACACAAAAGAAAGGTTAAAATAGCTCTCTCTACCCACATGTTTAGACAGCACAGCTTACTAATACTTAATAAACTGAGATAACTGTTGAAAATTGGGGTAAAATGTTTAAAACACTAAAATACGAAGACAAGACACGGAGCAGTCATGCTGCAGCCCCCATTGGTATCTTCACTTTGAACTATGAACTGCAGTCTCGCACATTATTGCTTATTATAAGAAGAAGTCTATTTTTAGGGGGGGGGTCTATGGTAAGGGTTTACTGCCACATCCAATTTGAATAGAACTTCCTCACCTATCTGTCCAGGCACACGTTTCCCATGGAAGCTCATACAGATAGTAACATTAAAGCAGTTGAGGTGCTGTGGGCCCTCGTGACACTGAGGCACAGATATGTTTATGGAGGTCGGTAGGAAGATGGACACCTCCACTGTGATTACTGGTCTGGATCTGTTCACACAACAAAGGTAATGAGAAATGACACATGAGAGTGGACAGATACTAAAGAACAATATTTACTACTGCTAAAGGATTACCAAATGCTGGATTAGCAGTACATTTCTCACCTCAACAACACCACACTGTCTGCAATGAATGCACCAATGGTCACATCTGTGTTGAAAACAAAGACATTATTCATTAAGGCTATATACACATCCCATTTTGCATGGTACCCTAAATGGTGCCCTAAATCCAACACTGACAATCATTTCAATGATAATTTCAATGCTACACATCCCCTCTCTGTTTGTGAAGAAAACAGGCTACTTTATCTTTAATTTCTCTCTTAGTCAGGATAAGTCAGAATGTCCACTGTGGAATGCTGTAAACAAAATGCCTCCCTGCCACAGCATCACGAGTTAGGCTGCGAAGACAGAATGTGCCAAAGAGTAGCTCAGGCAATTAAGCCAGCACTTCATCTGCATTCCTTTGATTATCTTTAAAGAGAATGTTTTTCCATCTCATAATGAATCCAGGATTGTCTTCCATTCCTCTAGGTGCAAAGAAGTCAACAATGAGGTCCTGTGGCTGTAACTACACATCAAAGATGAAGAATCAAAATGTGGGGCACTATGTAGTTTATAGTGTAAACCATAAATATGCCTCCAAATGTTCTCCCAGATCACTTTAATTTCATTTTGAACATACATACATTACCCTTAAAGCAAATGTAAATATAAACCCGAGGTTTAAATACAGAAAAGTCACGAACGAGAGAGAGACAGAAAGAGTAAGAGAGAGCGAGAGAGAGACAGAGAGAAAGGGTAAGCGAGAGCGAGAGAGAGAGTAAAAGAGAGAGAGAGAGAGAAGGGAGAGTGAGAGAGAGAGAGAGTAAAAGAGAGAAAGAGAGAAAAAGAGAGAGAGAGAGTAAAAGAGAAAGAGAGACAGAGACAGAGAGAGACGATCCGCACGCTCCGGAAAAGTCACGAAAGAGAAAGAGTAAGAGAGAGAGAGAGAGAGAGAGAGAGAGAGAGAGAGGCACAGAGAGAGAGACAGAGAGAGCTAGACAGGTTTAAAACGGGCGTGGTCCGTAAAAGTCATGAACGAGAGAGAGCCCGAGAGAGAGAGCCCGAGAGAGGGAGAGAGAGAGAGAGAGGGAGAGAGACAGACAGACAGAGAGTAAATCCGCACTAAAATATCGAGGTGTAAGTCATCATAGCTTGCGTAGTATAGACCCAGCTCCCAACCCAACTTTGTGAATAGATTAACGGCGATATTTTTTTATCGTGCGATAAGAGTCTCACATTAAGGCAGCACGTTAACGCCGATAACGGCCCAGCACTAATATATATGTATAGAAAATGAAATACAAAAGGTTGACTTTCACTCTAAATACATACAATAGAAAGCAGAAGTTTACATACACTGTATAAAAAGACAACTTTTTTTCTCACTGTCTGACATAAAATCAAACAAAACTTCTATTTTAGATCAGTTTGGATTACCAAAATTATTTATATTTGCTACTGTGACTTTCCCGGTCAGTGGCCGCTAGAGGCCACCAGGGTTTCAGCTGTGTATTTGGAAACGTCCTGTTTGGTGTCGAGCTTTACGTTTTCTGTTGAGTTTTAGTTAAAGCGATTGTCTTTGTTGATTGCTTCAGGTCTGAGTCCTTTGTGTATTTAAGTTCTAAATGATTCATGTCCCTGTGTCGGTCCACCCTCACGCATACACATTACCTTAGGTTGTACCAGTTGTCTGTGTTCTGGAGTTTGTTTTTGTTTTGCCCTCGAGCCTTTCTTGCATTTCGTTTTTATAAAAAAAAGATAAAGAGTTTCCCCCAAGAACTTCCAGGCTTGGATTCCAAAGAAGACGGCTGTTCCCATGCTGGCGGCTCCAAAGAGCCCGGAGCCAGCATTCAGGTGCCCTCACTGGATCCACGCCTGGCCCCCAAACATCCACTGCGTGCTCCCATGCTCGCAAGGAGCATACCGTCTCCCTAGTGCTCTTCAGGTACCTGGGAGGGCATCACCGCACTGGCTTCGGACCTTGTTCCTGCTCCCAACACGGCTGCTGCCATCCCTGTTCCTGTGATAGGACCTCTGTCCCTGTTCCTTTGATGGCACCCAGAAATGCAAACTGCACTAAAATCCAGCAGCTGGAGGTCATGGGATCAATTCCCAAAACTGCTAATCACCTCTGAGGTACCCTGAGCAAGGTGCTGTAACCACAGACTGCTTCCCAAGAGGTGTTCCTGACTTCCCACTGTGACTTTTTCACCTCGTGAAGATGATGGTCAAAGCTGGTTATAGAGAGTCATCTACAGTGAAACGAGTGATTGCTCCAAAAGCCACAAAAAAGCCAGATTACAGTTTGTATATGCACAAAGGGACAAAGACCTTACTCTAGTATACCTTATATCTGGTATAAACTAAAATTGAGCTGTTTGGCCATAATGACCACCGTTACATTTGGAGGAAAAAAGGGGAAAGCTTGCAAGCCTGGGAACACCATCCCAACTGTGATGTACAGGGATGGTAGCATCGTGTTTTGGGGGTGTTTTGCTGCAGGAGGGACTGGTGTGCTTCACAAAATAGATGGCATCACGAGGAAAGAACATTATGTAGAAATACTGAAGCAAGGTAAAGCTTGGATGCAAATAGACAATGGCATACTGCCAAATTAGCTTCAAAGTGACTTGAGGACAACAAAGTCAAAGTTTAGGAGTGGCCATCACAAAGCCCTGACCTCAATTCCATAGAAAATTTGTGGGGAGAGCTGAAAAGGCGAGTGCGAGCAAGGCGGCCTACAAACCTGACTCCAGTTCTGTCAGGAGGAATGGGACACAATTTCAGCCAAGTATTGTGAGAAGCTTGTGGAAGGATATCCAAAAAGACAAGCCTACCAAATACTAATGAAATGTACGTAAACTATTGACTTTGAAGAAGAAAAATCCTCTCTCTCATTATTCCAGCATGTAGCAAATATAAATCATTCTAACTGATCTAAAATAGGAGAAGTTTAGTCTGATTTAATGTCAGACAGTGAGGGAAAAAAGTCTTTTTATGGTTTCAGCATTACTTGTTATGTTACACATCAAGAAATAACTGTGATCTTTAAACATTTCAGTATGTCTGACTCAGAATCAAGTAATGTAATTCAGGTTGGTTCATACCATGGGTATTTCCGTTTCTGTTGTGTGCTGTGCCGCATGTATATTGTGGTTTTTACTGGGTGGTTTAGAGTTCATTTGGGTTTTATTAAATGTTCCCTTAAGCCAAAACTGTGGTGTGTATAAAGTGTAGCCAAACCTGGATATCCATTTCCATCCATGTCCACATTACCGGATATTGACTGGCCAAACATTTGAAGACTTGGACTGATGCTTCGCCCAGACAACCTCTGCAAAAACAGATGATCTGCTTTCCAATCATGTTTACATATCTGTAATTCATGGTGACTCATTCCTGATATATAAACAGATGCACCACTGTGTATGTACTGTTCTGTCCAAATGACTGATAATCAGTCAAAATGATTTTGTGACATTCAGCTTCTCAGTAAGGTTAATATTGGATTACTTTGTGGAGCCCAATTAACTGATTATTTATGATTCAATCATATGATACTGTACTCCTGAGCTAATTGAGCTTGTTGACAGAAATATTATTTTGAATATTAGAGAGCAATCTCATCACAGATATAAAGACCTTAAGGCTGCTGATATGGGCCAAATACTATTATTGTCATGATAATGTTGTTTATAGATTGTGATTGCAATATTGATATTATATATATTACAAATGCACATTTTCATCTAAATGAAATACTTTTTTTTTTTTTTACATTATATGAAAACACATATTATATGAAATTATAATTATACATATAATTATATTAATCATTTCAAACAACTCACACAAAAAATATGAAAGGTCAACAGACATGTTCTGCACACTGCAGCCTTCTGCGATATCAAAACTGCAAAATATTATGACACAAAGAATAATTTGTACGAGTTACCATTGAATACTTGCCGACCAATCCCCTGGCATCCCCATGATAGATGTACACTGCACCTCCATAGTCATCTTCTTTGGGAGCTCCTATTGCAACATCTACAACACAGGAAGAGAGAAAGACAGACATACAAGTGAATAAGAGAGAGAAATGTGCAAGAGAGAATGTGTGTGACAGCAATTTTTGGGTATGACCCTGACAATCTCATAATGACAAATACTATACTGAACAAAAATATAAACACAACACTTTTGTTTTTGCTCCCATTTTTCATGAGCTGAAACATTTTCTACATACACAAAACACCCATTACTCTGAAATATTGCTCACACTTCTCCTTTACAGATACACTGTTTAGATTTGAAGATCATACTTGCCAATATGTTTTTGCATCGTAAATACTCGTAACTTATTACAAGCAGTTAAAACCTTAATATTCAGTGTGTAAAACAGCTTCCTCTGCGTTCTGTTAATAGTTTTAACCTGCTAGCACCTACGTTGCGCTTATGAGAGTGCTTAGATAGTGAAACAAGTACTGGAAATCTATTTTACTTCACCAAGCACTGTAACTCCACTACAAAAAAAAAGCAACTTTCACAATCTTAGAATCTTAACACACGTTGTGCCACAAAGTGTGAAAAATCTCCCCCAGCGTTCAGGATTTTCTCAATTGCAATTATGTTGAAATTGCCTTATTTGTTCAACCAGACCCAAATCTTAGGATTGGGGTAATATCTTAGGAGGTCTTAATTAATTACAATAAATTCCTCAATAAATTGAGCAAAGCTACTGTTAAATGTTCAGCCAAATATTATACATATAGCTGAAATATCAAACTGGAGAAAAAAGGTTAACCTTTTTCAATGATTTATCATGACGTCAGCTTAATAGCTCAAACCAGTGTAATCTAGAAACACACCAACCAACAATATACTGTCACGTTTCCCTTCCGCGTGTGTGTAGAGTAACTGAGAGCGCCAGTGGAGACAGACATGCTGGGTATGATACGTT
>JBBPDC010000149.1:9335652-9362775 GCA_037974485.1 Hemigrammopetersius urotaenia | reverse complement strand
TCAGTTGAGACTGGGAGTAAATATATATATATATATATATATATAAATAAATAAATATAGATGTAGCGATGGAAAAAAGACAGCACATCATTTTTTTTCCTGGTTATTGCTTTAGTAATTTGTTTTATACACTACTCACCTCACTTGATTCAATCATTTAAAACTATTACATATAAATAACTTGTTATACCTGGGAAATGTTAAATGACCCAATACTCATTATTTTACAATTAAAACAATTAAAATAGTAATGTTAAGTGCATAGTGTGTGCATGTGTTGTGGGCTGTTTCATCCCATCATCAAACTGAATCAGGTGTGAAGCTGCTGGAATACAGGAAATAGAACAGCTGCTATACAAACACTACTGCACTTACTATACGTTTATTATTTTTACACAGCTTGCGCTGCAATAGTTCATAAAAGAATAGTAAACTGTGCATGTTGCACACACACAGACTACCACAGATTATACAGAAACAGTGAACAAAAAAAGGAAAAAGTGGTCTCTTTTTTTCCATGGCTGTATAAACAAAGCCGTTCAGAGTGGTCTGATGTGAAACAGCAGTGGTCACCAGACGTTCAAGGGAAAAAAATTCTGAACAGAATGGTCAGCAATACGCATCCTGATGCCTGATAAGAGATTTCTGAGAGTATTTATCCAATCTACAAAAATGTGCATGCAGGGCCTCAAAATACACTTTCAGATGTACTTGCCTTTCAGGGAACAACCTTACACTAATAAAAATTCAAAGGACGCATGGGCTATACTGAATAGCAACATGGCTATGGTTGAGTTGTAGATATCATGACCCCCGTTTCCAATTGCCACCACAGCAAAGAAACCTGAGTTGATAGTTCTATTGATCTCAGTGGCTGAATTAAACACATTTTGGATTATTGGTGGAGTGAGTTCCACCTTTATATTTGCAGGAAGGCAACAATACACAATACCAGGTATTTCTTTAACCAGCAATACATGTATGACAGATTCTATAGACTATCCAACACATATCGTTAACAGACAAAAATCAAGTCTGAATTTACTGTAAATAAAATTTTATTAGCTGTTTTAAAATGTAATATAGTGTCATAATGTGCCCTATAGCACACAAGTGCTTTTCCTGTGATCATTTACAATATAATGCATATTCTTCAGTTCTCTTGAAAATACAGTATTAAGTTAAAAAAGCTGTAGTAAACAAAGTAAGTACCAAAAGCCAGCGTGTTTAACAGCTCCATATTAAGCACATGTGCAGAAAGGACATTTAATGGGTTGATTCATGTCATCATGAGGAAGGAAAAGAACATAAAACAAACAAAAAAGAGAACAAAAACCAAAGAAAAAAAAAAAACACATTTACAGCACAAAACAAATTCATACAAAATATAGATTAAAAAGCCTTTGACTAAATAAAAAATCTAAATAATAAATTATAAACCTCTAAATTTCTTACAGGATTTAAGCTGAGGAAGGATCTGGCATTTCATCTAACAATCTAATTTCTTATACCAGCAACTGTATCTTAACCTGGTCTCACACACACTCAAACCTCTCACCGTCTGTGACTCTCTCGCTCACACACAGGAAAAGGTTTCTTTAGTCAAGTCAATAGCAGTTATAGCCCCTCTGAACCATCTTTCAGGAGCAGCAATAGCAGCAGAATCTGTGTTTCTCCAAATGGGTCCACCTCATCGGAGCCAAGGCTGTAACACACACACACACACACACACACACACACACACACACACACACACACGGTAAATTTACACTGTGAATAGTGTGAGCGCATGTATAAACACTAAAAAACCTACAAAAGTTAGTGATAATCAAGATACTAATAAATAGTGTCATATTCCCCAAATCTAAATGGTTATTTCACAGCTGCCTAGAGAGACTACAACAGGGAATTCCATGATTTAAAAAATGCAGAAGAAAAAAAAATTTTAAAATGGAGTTTACCATTACTCTGGTGTCCTCACGGTCCAGAACTTTCTGCGCCTGTTCTGGTGGAAACTTAAGCATGGAAGTTATGACTTTCGCCATAGTCTGTGAACAAATGACCAAAAGTAAAGTTGACTCTTATAGTCAAGTGTGAACACACAACAGCACACAGTGTGAAATTCTGTCTCTGCATTTAACCCATTCACCAAGTGAAGCAGCATGCAGGGAGCAGTGTGTGGGGGATGGTACCTTGCTCAAGGGTACCTCAGTGGTGCAACTGGCAGTCATGAGATTTGAACCAACAACCTTCCGATAGCAGGGGACTCCCTACCCTACAGGCTACTGATTTTTAATCATTACTGTGATACGATTTTGAAACACAGAGCACTTCCATTCAAATGACTGTTTCCTTGGCTTAGAGAAGGCTGTTGTGACACAGCACAAGTGACAACATACCAGCACTTTATACTGACATTTCACTGCAAAAAACAAGTACGCAATAAATAATGACGTGCTTGTTTCCTAAGAACAGGAAAATGTTTAACAATAATGGTCTAAAGGAATTGACAGATCAGTGATCTAGGACAGTGGTTCCCAACCTTTTTCCCTTGTAGGTTTTTGTTCTCACACACACAAACACACACAAACACACACAAACACACACAAACACACACAAACACACACAAACACACACAAACACACACAAACACAAAATTGTGCGCAGGTTGGGAACCACTGATCTAGGACATGAATGTATGCAGAACATGATCCTCAGAATAAAACTGTTCAAAGCCTATATACACGATGTCCTTCATAATAGTCTGGATCATATCGAAGGAATGTAGGAGGACTGGATTATTAGGGAAGGAGAGGACTGAAAACATTAAATCACTGAGCAGAGGGTCCATGAGCCCTTGCATACTCCCTCAGACTCACTGTGAACAATTAAACCACGCAAAGTAAAAAAAAAAAACTCATTATCTGCCACATGCTGTGTAATCAGCTCCAGACCCATCTGCCAGTGTGTACTTTCAAGCTTATAAATGTAACGCTAATCAGGACCAGTGCTACCGCTATGCTGCAGCTCTGGTAATAAAATGGCTGCATCATGTGACAAAAATGCCCCACCTGGTCGGCTGCCGGACATCCTCCCCCACAGGGAGGCCTAGTGTGACATCATAAGGCCACCAACTGTTTATTGTTAACCCAAGGTTTCCCCTCTGGCTTTAGGGTCCCGTCAACTTAGCTGTTAATTAGCTTGGACTAAATGGACAAGAGTCGTTATTTAGGCTCTTACTACATAGTGTGGTCTTTGTGTGGGGTTCTGACATGGTAGAAGACTTTTTTTCCATTCTGGTTGCCAGCTCAAACATCCTTCCTTGTATAGTGCAGAGAATATAATCAACTTTGTGATTTCAAAACAGAAGGGTAGACGTGTAACTGTTGCTACAAGTATACTGTACATAAGATTATATAGTTCTTTCACAAGAAAAATAGGAAAAAAAAACAAAGTAATATAAAGAAAAGTTAAGTGACCCCGCAAACACACTGTGAACAATGTGAAATGTTTCTGAGCATTTAAACCCATTAACACATTCAAAGAATGGGTAAACAGTAAACTCAGACATTTGCAGGGGTTACATTCCAGAAGCGCCCACCAATTGTGAAAAAACGCGAATTTGTGATGTGGTAAAAAAAAGAAAAAAAAAAAGAAAAAAAAGAAAAATCCTAAAATGGCTATGTATAGTGTAAACCCTAAAATGCCCCCAAATATGCTCCCAAAACATTTTAATTTCATTTTCAACTCGGCTTAATTCATTACCCTTAATAAAATGTAATGGTAAACCCATATATACTATTCAGTGTACACTGAACTGCTGTCTCCCGCAGTACTAGAATGTAAAATACTTATGTAACCCCTATATATTCACACTGCACTGAAATTCACGCTGTCATTTTCTTTGGTATAAGCAGGTAAATACAGTAATAAATTCATTAATTGTAATAAAAATACAGGGCTTTAAGAAGAACAAAGCAAAAAACACTAGAACACTCAAGACAGCTCCACATGGGAGACTGTTATGATGTGGGAATGCTGGACTGCCTCTGCCAGAGATGTGTTAAAGGGCAGCAGCCAATCAGCAGCAAGGAGAAATGAATAACGCTCTCGGATTGGCTAATTTCAAATCTCCCGCCTCTGAGTACAGGGGTATTTCACCATTCCAAGACACGCTTTCTTTGTGTTTTCTCAACAGTACAAAAAAATGTATACATTTACATTTTAGATGGAAATGTAGCTGAATTTATTTTAATATTTATGTTACAAAATTTGTAAATTATATTTTTCTTAACAATTTAGCACGAAATGCATCAACAAATAGATGTTGGCATGGAAAAAGCAAAAAATATGCTGATGACGTCTGCAGTTTTTGTGAACAATTAGGTCAGGTTCTAAGAAAAAAATCCACAAATGACCGAAGCAATGAATTCTGAACCGTGAATTAGCGCGGGTTTACTCCATATTACATGTAGAAAATGATAAGAGCTAATGAACATATTGGCCATAATTCCGATACCACCGCATATTCTAATATTTATCTTCAAAAATCATTCCTTCGGAGGATCAAGAAAAAGATCCTACAGGATCCTTAATATAAACACACCTTTGTCTCTCGTCCCATCATATACTCAAACATGACCTTTCGCAGGTACTCGAACTCCGTGGCCTCAGAAAGGGAATCGGCATTGTGGTGTGAGGGTTCTGGAAGAAAACAAGATTTGGTCATTATCAGTAAAGCATATCAACTAGTCCTGAATATGTAACACTCAGTACAGTGTTATTGGAAAACATCCGCTGGTAGTTAGAGATTAACAGGCAGCCTGTAAACTCCTCCAACAGCTCCCTCTCTGTCTCTGCCCTCGGGCTCCTGCTTCTACTACACACTGCTCTATCAGGGCCCTAATTACAACCAGAGCATGCAGTGGACAGCCTTACGAACATGAAAACCTCATTCTGCTTGGCCTACATTACCTCAATACCAGCAATTTAAATCGAGAGGACATTGGTCAGTGTAGGAACAGATGGAAAAGGGGATCAGTGGGTGCTTTTGTTTAGATACAGGGGCTGGTGAATGCATTTTATAGACAGGATATACATAAATACTTAGAGGCTGTAGGGTTGCTCACAGCGCACAAAAGGTCTCTCTTTCTCTCTTGCTTTCACACAAACACCTCTGCATAGCAATAATCAGTCGGTAAATCAGCAGGACGTCAAGGCGTGTCAGAGCCCCAGTCATGCTAGTTAGGCACACCGTTTTTGATAACATGAAAAAAAAGAACATTGCTGCTGAAATACAAAGTAGTGTCAGTTTATTCGGGTGGGTACCATATGCACTTTTTCCCTTTTCCTGACAGAGGGGAGTGACATGAGACATTCTGACCGTAAATCAACTAGGGAACACAGAGTCCTTTAAATGGCCCATAATAAACTGGGTTATGTGTGGACAGATTTCACTACCACTGGTGGAAACAATGAATGTTATTCAAGGAGAGGAAAAGTATATTAGATTTCTAAATGATAAAAATCCACAATGAAACAAAATTTACAGAAAGCAATGATGTGGAACACGTAATTGGTTTTAACTGCACATAGCCTCACTTTCCATTCTATAGCAATAGCTATTCACAAAAAGGGATTAAAAAAGTGTTCCATACAGTCCCAACTAGAAAATGAATTGACAGAATAAATATTATTTATAAACAACCTGCGGCAGGCAGCTTTTAGTTTTTCTGGAATATCAAATGAACAGCAAGCAGGTAACCCTAGTGGCTCTCTGATGTACCAAACACAATCTAAAGGGCAGGACAAGCCAGACGAGCCTTTGATCAGGAGGCATAGATAAAGGAGGCAGTCATAAATAAGATGGCCCACCGAAGTGACCCGATGCCGGCTTGTCTGAATTACTGACACAGCAGGGGATGGCAGGAAACCTGAGACACACACACCACTTTCACAGACCTTTCTATAACAAGAGAACACGGTATATGCTATTACATCTTTAGTGCAGCCATTAGCACATTCTTAAAAGTGTTAATAGAAGAAAAAACTATTTATCCAAATTATGATGAGAAATAACCCACCAGGTATGTACCACACACTGTCAACCACAACACTTTCACGCTTTTCACAACGGGGTCAAACACTCATTTCTACAGTGCTTTCTTGCTAACCCTGTAATTCATTATTTGCAAAGTTACAAGTTTATTTAAATGTAGGTAAGGAGTCATTTTAAGTGTCAAGGATATCGTTTCAAGATGATGGGTAGAGGTTAAATAATTATGCCTGTGAAGTCTTAGTTGGTGGTTTGTTTCGCAAAATATTTTTTCTATAATCCCAAATAAAAACCTTAGTTCGTAAAGAAAATCTGCATTTATGTTACATGCTTGCCATATTCTATAAGTATTCTATAAGTATCTATAAGTATATAACAATAAGTATTCAGAAAATTTTGTTTTTGTTATTTAATTTCCAGTCCATTCACAGAAAACCTATTTATACCTATTTATTTTATTTGATCAACCTATAATGTGGTTTTATGTACCAAAACAGTCAAATTAAATCTTTCTGGACCATTTTAAACCACTCTATATCCATTGGAAAGAATGTTTCAGCCTGTTTATGCTTATTCGTGATAGAGTGGGGTTTATGGCTGTAGGAAGAATCAGCAGGAAAAAAAAAGAAAGTGTATTATGCAGTTTATATACATTTGTTTATGCTTAGGAATATACACATTTTGTTTAAGTACAGAGAGCAATGCGGATAATAGGATATATTCAATTTTAATGTATTAAATACAAAACCAGAGTATCAATGCTTGTTTCATGTTACCTATGTATTACAAAAGGTGTGTTTTAGTAACACTGAATTAACTATAATTCATAACACAGGTCAACAGTTTCTTTGTAATCATCAGAAACCACAACACATTTTTCCAAACCAGTTTTTCATGCTGATTTCAGACCAACTTTTTGTTTATGATGAGTAATATTAGATCTGCAAAAGACTTGCATGCGGTTTTTATTAAAGTGCAGCACCAATCAAGAACTGTTTCAATATTTTCAGTGTGAAGTCAGACAGGCCTCACTGTGGCATAGATATAATGATCAGTGCCAGTCAGCTACCACTGTTTCTTCAAAAATGCTCAGCATATGATTATTATACCATATATTATACCATATAATATCATGCAGTATAGAACTAGCTTCATCACAAACACTGTACGTGTAGGAAAAACTAAACACAGATCTGAAATCAGCATGAAAAACACTACAGAACCCACAGAAACTTATGTCTGATGATTTTAACCTGTTGTCTCACACACACACAAACAATATATATATATATTTCTTCCTATCCCTAAATACTTTTTTTTTAAAAAAACTGGATACAAACAGGCGAGTAAGGTTTTCTATATATGCGACCATGGTTTTAAACAATCCAGATTTTGTGTGGGAACTGGAGAGCCTGTGAAAAGCATTAAATCCAGAGATGAGGTTTTGAACCCCTTGCACTCCTCCCAGTCTGACAGTCTATTCTCTTTATTACACCAGCAGGAGAGGTCCATGAATAGGTTAATTTTCAGGCCATGACCAGTCTTGCACTCCACCTCCAAAATGTATGGCACCAATTCTCCATGTTTTTGAGCTTCAAGGGTGCATGTGTGTAACGGAGATGGCTGATTGATTGAAAAGTATTGGAGTACACTCCTCCCTGTAAGACTGCAGCCACTGATTCCACAGTTTTGCTAAGTTAGGTTCATGAAGCACCTCTTAGTAATGGATGGCATACTGGTGAGAACAAAACCACATGTCAGGCTTACTCACCTCTATATGTACTTCCTAGGTGGGTTACCACTGAGCTTTTATAAGCACTTCGTATCGTGTCTTCTAGGGTATGAATCTGGAAAAAAGAACCATAACTGTCTGTTAAGTAGTCATTAATTAAGGTAAACAATGAACTTTATTAAGTAATAACTGCATCACACAGTAGGTATAACAATTGAACATGTTTTACATAAAAGCACTACTACTGTGCTTGACTTGCAACCAGAGATGGGGACTCGAGTCGCACTTAAGTTGCACAAACAGACTTGTGACTTGACTTTTGACTTCCCTCAGCAACTCGAGACTTGACTTGGACTCAGGTGCTGTGTCATAACTCATTAACCATGTACATTTCATGGATTTATTTATTTATATCTTTTAGTGTGTGATTTTAGTGCATACTGCGCTCACACTGAAAACCAAGCTAAAACTAAAAGTACCCGAACGGTGCACTGAAATCGGCCAGAAAACGTAGTGCGGAACAATGCACACTATGCGCACTAAACGGGCGCCACAGCTAACCGTTATTAGCTGGTTTTCAGCTAATAACGGTTTTCGAGGGGTCGTTGGAAAGGGGTCAGCTAGCCCTATCTAACTGTGGAGTTTCACATATAGAGTGTGAGATATATTTTTCATATTAAACATTTACATTTAAGGCAAATCCTCCGTGTTGGTGAGGGCATATCACAGCACGCAGTCCTGTCCCCTGCTCAAGATGGATTTGGTCATATACAACCAGGAGGGTGAAGGAAATCTAGGAAACACACAGTGGATAGGAAATATGCTGGGACCGTTATGCTCACCCTATCTTGGTACTCCTGCTCCTTCAGTCTGGCTTCACTCAGCAAGGTGGTTTTCTCAGCAAGATGGACCTGAGCATGGTAAGATGAGATGGTTGAGACAAGAGAAGCAGAGACAGAATTGTTTAAACTGACAGAAGAGCAGCACTTTTATATGGACTTCCTTGATTCACAAAGCAAAGAATTCACAGACTGACAAGTGATTGCTTTTCCTAAACTGTTTCAAGTGCCAAACAAAAGAAATCCAATTTTAAAGTAGGGTCCTAAAAACTAAGAATAAAAGAAAAACAAACTGACCTGCAGTTCCTCAAGACCCTGAAAAACAAGAGGGAATAGCTTATAAAACTTTGGCATGATGTAACAATGCTATAACATTTAAGTTCAGTAATCCCCCGCTATTATGTTCGGGCGTTATGTTCCAAGAGAACCTGCGTATATTGAAAAACACGTTGCTGTGTTTTTGTTAAAAAAAAAAAAAAGCCTAAAAATACAAATTTTATAGTGTAAACCCTAAATAGATGTACAAATGAGCACAAATGTATTTTTTTTAGTTTCTTAATGCAAGCCTCTGAAGAACCAGTAGGTTAATGTTATTTTCTTTGGAAATGCACGACAATACAGAGCTGGTCTTGCTGAACAGCTAAAAATTAAGTCTGGATCACTACCAACTCTCAGCTCGGCTACTAACCTCGGACAAGTAAGTCAACTTTACTAATACTAAATAAACTGAGATAACTGTTGATAATTGGGGGGGGGGGACGACACACTAAAGTATGAGGACAAGACACGGTGCAGTCATGCTACATGCTGCAGCAGCTGCTTCTTCTTTTATGGTGGTTGACAACTGTTCTGTGTATTACTGCCACCTACTGGACTGATGGCGGTAATACAGTTCGGTTCTAGACTGAATCCGCGACTGCTGTTCTGCGTAAAAGTGAGGTGTTATACTGAAATCCATACAAATTACAAATAAGAAATACTTGTGAGATTAAACATTTCTAAACCACTCCTAATTATAAGGCCAATATAGTTAACATTCAATACCTGTTTCATCTAATCAATTCTTAAACAACTATCTCTCTGGTGGAGACTGTTGTTCCTATTACTGTGGCTCAGAGACACTCAAATAACTTCTAACTTAGACTCCAACATAAACTACCTCTACTGACTGTAACTACACTGTTAGCCATAGATGGCCAATCCGTACTGCAGTGATTATGTCTGTACACAAAAGCCTTCTATTGTTAGTCTCCATAGACAGACTCTTTCTCACTCTCTGTGTCGATCAGAGGAGGAGGGTTTTCCCTTTTGAATCTTGGTTTCTCTCAAGGTGTCTTCGCTAAGCTTTAGGGCTCTTACCAAGCCATTTATGGTTAAGAACGGCGCTTGTAGCTATGCTCACGGGCTGATTTTTTAAAATCAAACCACACCATAACAGACCTTAGTTTTAGTGTCTAAGTCCGTTTTATGAGTCTGCTGTGTGTTTTGCTCTGTGTTGTTTTCTCCACATTTCTGTTTCTGCACTTTTGTCCACTTTTAGGCCTCCTTGCCTTTGACATAACAGTGTCTCTCTCTCCAAAACACATTTTAAATTACCATCCTCAACCATTACAGAGGCAACTTAACCAATTTTAAGCAACTGATACTCCACCCCTGATCAACTGATCAATAAGCCGTGTACACGTGCACGGAACTTGATATTTACGGATGTTTTGGTGTTGAAACTGTGCACATCTTTCAATAACTGTAGGAAAAGAGACACCAAATTCAGCTATAAAAAAGAATTATGATATTAGTTATTATTATTATTAAAGTTTTCTTAAGGTTTAAGTAGAATAGTGTGAATGTGTATTACACTAATAGAATTGAAATTAAACAAGGTGCTACTGATATATTTACACTCCAAATGTGAGTGAATCTACATGACGACTACAGAGTAGTCAGGAAACAGACCTATCTTGACTGTGTATGTGCATGTGTAACAAAGAGATGACATCAACCTAGAAGAATGTGGTATGGGAACCAGAGCCTCACTGCTTTATTCCCGTGTCAGTAAGAGTGAAAAAAAACTGAAACTGCACCAACACATATGGGAAGAGATCTTCCATCCCTTGCTTTCTGACTTCAAAATGTATTGACCCCAGATTCACAAGCAACATAAATCTGCCAGTCTTGGGTGCTCTCTGGGGAGTTAACTGAAGACAGGAATTTTACATCTTGTCTCCTATCAACGTTTCAAAAGAGAGAACCACAGCACGCTTTGGAAAGCAGCCTTTTGTTTAAGTAAGAATTCTGCTATATTTTGTCAGAATACTTCTTACTGAGTTGTCCTTAGGTGATAGAACCTAACTGTACATTTTATGAGGAGGTAAAAGGCTGCATCTGGTAGTGGTCATGGGAACCTCTACCACATACCTGAGGACCGCTGAGACTCCTCTGCTGCAACTCCTCCAGCTCTTTCTGTACCTCCCACACACGAGTACCCATCTCTTCTTCACGATTCTGCAATTTCAATGCCCAGGTCCATTAGAAATTGTCTTTAAATACAGAAACTTGTTTTACATTATACTTGAGAAAACTGACAACAAATAAACAATTTGGCAAATTACACCGACAAATACTTTTGCCTATCACAACGTTAAATGTGGACCTGCAGGTATGAATCATAAAACATGGCTCTGTGGGGAGCAACAGGAGGTGGCTGCATGGGATAATGGTTTCCTGATGATGCAATTATGAACTGAAAAGCAATGCTAGTACAAGAAAATGTCTTTTAAGAATCCACTGAATTTCAGCAGCATCTTGATAATGGACACAATATATTTTAGTGAAGTGAAAGTGATCATTCGGTCATACGTGAACACACCACAGCACACAGTGTGAACAGCACAAAATTCAACCTCAGCATTTAACCCATTCACCAAGTGAAGCAGGGGGCAGCCATGAGCACGGCGCCTGGGGAGAGGTGCCTAGCGGTCTTGGGAATCGAACCTGGACTTTCTGATCGCAGGGCGATTGCCCTAACCACTAGGCTACCAGCTGCCCCATAAACTCTTAGTATGTGACTATCATTGCAGAAATATCACTGTAGTAATATACTGCACACCACCTGAATGACTTGCTCATAACGTTGGACAGTCCTGTTGAGATCATCGTCTTTTTGAGCAATTATCTTTTGGAGTTGACTCGCCTCATCTCTATGGCTTTCCATTAGTTGTGCTTCTACTGTTTGGGCTTTTTCTGTGTGGAGGTAAAGAGAGGATACATTTAAGGTCAAACAGATCTCAATCCTAATGTCTGAATTAATACCGTTAATTTAAGCTGGATAAATGAAGGTCTGGGAATTCGGGATCCGGAAAAAGTTCCAAATGCTGCCCTTACCAATAGCCTCCTTTACTGAAGCCTCAAGCTCTTTCTCTTTCAGAGCCATTTGGGTGTTGAACTCCCTCATTAACTGCTTAATAGCAGAGTTGTGTTTCATTTCCATATCTTCCATTTCAAGCCTGTCAATATATAGTCAGCAGTTTCAATCAGTGGTTATTTTGTAAAAGATATGCTTTAATAGTTGAGTAAACCATTGTTTTTCAAAACAATAACAATAAAAAGGGAACTTACTTCAGTTTGTTTTCGCTGTCGTCTGCCATTTCTTTCCTCAGGTATTCCAACTCATTGTCATGTTCTTTCCTCAGTGAGCGAAGATCTTTCTGTAGCCGCGCATAATCCTTTTTAATTTTCTGCTTCTCGTTCTCAGCATCCATCAGTTTTCTCTGTAGATCCGTCTCAGAACCCTTGGATGCATCCGACTGACAGTCACCGTCTGTCTCTACGAGTTGCTTTTGAAAGCTCTTTTGGACTTCAAGCTGCTCCTCTTTTTCTTCCAGTCTCCTATTGAGTTCACAAATCTTCATCTCATATTCTTCCACCAAGGCCTCCTTGTCACTCTTCCAGTTTGTGTCCTTTTCCTCCATCACAACAAATGTCTCAGGCTCCATTTTTAAGAAATTGTTAGTCTGCTCTCTAGAACATTCTTCCCTTTGTACAGTACTAGTCTCTTTCTCCTTAACCTGGTCTTGGAGAGTCAAACACATCTTCTGAAGCTCCTGAACCAATGCAGTCTGTTCCAAGAGCTCTGCTTCAAGCTTGCTGATCTCAACTTGTTGGACAGTAAGCTGTTCTTCAGATTCCTTAAGTCTGGTCTCTAGCTCCTTAAGCCTTGAAAGGGCCGCTTCCTCTCTTTCTCTAACTGCTACAGCCAGCTCATCTTTGGAGGCTACCTCTTTATGAAGGCCTACCAATTTCTCCTCATACATGTCCTTCAAAGTTTGCAAAGAAATCTCTCGCTGTAATTCCGCATCACGCACTTGCTCCAGATGCTTTGTGTGCTCATCCCTCAGGTTACTCATGGCCTCCTCCATTACCTTCTCACTCTCCCTTAAATTCATCATTTGCTTTTCCCTTTCATTTTGCTTCTCCTTGACGTCTTCCAGCTGTGCTTGAATATCCTTGATGACCTGTTCCCTCTCCTCAATCTGTGAGGTCAGTTGTTTACGAATCATGCCAATTTTTTGCTCAGCTTTTTTCTTCAGTTCAGCTACTTTGAGTGCATTCTCCTCAGCTGCCTTCAAAGCCTCGTTTTTTGCCTTCAAAAGATCAGCACTTTCCTTCTGAAAGTCTATCTGTTGAATATCCAGTTGCTTCCTGGCATTTTGGATCTCTCTCTCTAAAGACTGAAGCTTTCCTTCAGTTTCCTGTTCAAGATTACTGTTTTGTTGCTGGGCTTGCTGGAGTTGTTGGGTCAGCTCTGTCTTCTCTCTGTCCCTCATATTATTTTGCTGCTGTAATTCAGCGGCTAGTTGGTCTCGTTCTTTTGTCTGCAGTTCGAGATGTTCCTCTAGCTCACTGATTCTCCTTGTGCAGTTTTCCAGCTCTATGGTCAAGGCACTTACCCTCTGCTCTTTCTCACTCAGCACTTGGTCCATCTCTGACTTACTGATGGACTGATTGTCAAGGCTGGCGGTGAGCCTTTGAAGGTGCGCATCTTTTTCTGCTATCTGTCTCTCCAGGTCCTCCATCTTAGCCTGGAGAGATTTGAGAGCGTTGTGGTTCTGTATGAACTTGGACTCCGCTTTCCTTTTTAGCTCAGACATCTTATTCCTGAGAGTGTCCACCTGTTCTAGAGCTAAACTCTTTTCTTTTTCAGTCGCCTCAATTTGGCATTTGAGACTTTCCTTCTCATCGTTATGCTGCTGATTCAGCAGAGATATGGCTTCGTCCTTTTCAGTGATGCTACTTGCAAACTGGGTCTTCAGGTCCTCCACAGTAGCCTCCAAATTGCTGATATGCAAAATATTTGCTTTAAGTTTTTCTGATATGTTTTTGTTTTCTTCGTCAAGTTTCTCTATACAAAAGACTTTCTCAGAAAGTACTTGGGAATAATTGTTAACATCTTTATGCAAAGACCTATTCTCTTCTGTTAAGGCTTTCAGGCTTTCTGAACTGCCGTTTAGCTCAAGAGTCATCTGGTCAAGGGAGCTCGTAATGTTTTTGCGCTCCTCAATGGCTTGCTGAAGTTCTCTCTCTAAAGTACAGATTTTGTCATTCTTAGCTAAAACGATATTTCTAAGTTGGGACACATTATTTTGATTATGTATAACCTTACTTTGTAGCTCACTGAATTTGGCCTCCACTTTATTGCACAAATCATCCGAATAACCATTTAATATTGCCTTTGCACCTTCACAGTGCTGCTCCAGCTTCTTACTTATTGCAAAGATTTGTGACTGAAAATCGTTCTCCTTTGTTTGAAGTTCACTAGCTTTCACTTCAATGATCCTCTGGAGGTCCTCACCTTCCTTACATGTGGAATCTTTAAGCACATTGAGTTTGATACGTGTGTCTTCTAGCTCTTCAGACAAGGCTTGTAATCTTTCTTTACTGGTCTCTTCAGCCTTTCTGAGTTGATCCTGAAAGTGGTTCTTTTCAGTCAAAGCCTGGTTTAGATTTTTCTCTAGAGTCTCTATCTGCTTTTTAAGGATTTCCTCTCCTTCAGACAGATTTGCCAGCTTGACTGCAGCTTCCCTGAGCTCTGCTTGAAGTTTCATTACAGTGGTTTCTCTCATTGCAAGTTCTTCCCTAAGGTTTTTTAACACCAGTTCCACTTGCTCCTTCTCCTCCCTGCTGCCTAAAAGCTGTTGAGAGATTTCATCCAATTTGTTCACGTTCTCTTGCAAAACAAAAGCATGCTTCTCCTGCATCTCTTCATTCTGCTGCCTTAGTTTTTCTTGCCAGAGTCCTACAAGGTCCTCTTGCTCATGCTTGTGGGCTTCTGTAAGCTTCTCTATCTGCTCTTTATAATTTGCCTCCAAATCAGATAAAGCACTGTTAAGGCCTTCTGAGCTTGCCTGGGCCGTCTCAAGCTGTTGGTCTTTCTTCCAAAGTTCTTTGTCCTTCTTAACTAGCTCCGCTTTGGCATTTTCTTCATGTTCATTAAGCTTTTTCTTAAATTTCTCCAGCATTTCTTTATTTACCTGTTTGACCCTTTCCATCTTAGTCTGCTGGCATTTCAATTTGCTGTCTATTTCGTTTTTTAGGCTTTCCACTCTTTTCTCATACGAACTTCTTTCTACGTCTAGTAATTTCTTTAAATTATTCTGCTCCTTCTCCATCTCTTGGCACGTTTCACTATGCAACTTTTCTTTTTCAGACAGGTCACTGATGGCTTTCTGTACCCTCTGTTGTAGTTCCTCATTTTCAGTGGTCTTCTGTTGGACAATATCTGCTTTCTGCTGACAGTCATTATGGCTTTCTTCAAGAAGCTTCTGTAGCTCTTCCATGAGATCCTTGGACTGTTTCAGTTCCTCTTTTAGAGAATTAAGGGGTGCGCTGGCCTGAACAACTGCCATCTTTTCACTTTGTGCCATATGCCTCAAATTTTCCATTTCTATTAACTGTGCCTCAACATGCTGCTGAGTCTTTTTCAAATCTAGCTCCAGATTGTTTTCCCTGAGAAGACGTTCTTCAAGTTCTTTATTTTTCTCTTCCAACACCAACTTCAGTTGATTAACCTCTTCTTCCAGAGTGCTCTGTATTTTATGAAGTGATTGCTCATGTTGCTGATTTATGCCTTCAACCTCAGCCTGATGTTCCTCCTTCACTCTTACAAACTCCTGCATAGCTGCACAGTTACCAGCTTCAATGGCTGTGAGCTTCCCCTCTAGCTCTTGTTTACTCTTCTGTAATTCACTCAGTTCAGATGACAGGGCGTCCAGTTCAGCCTGCTTGACATCCAGTTTCTGCAGTGTCTTTTGGTTCATATCTTCAAAACGAGCACAAAACTCTGCTTCTTTGTCTTTCAACATGGCTTCGTGTTCCTGTGTCAGTTCTTTAACAGCACTGGAATGCTGTTGCTTCAAAACCTTTATCTGTTCTTCTTCCAATCTTCCCTGCTCCTGCTTCTCCTCTATCTCTGTTTCATCTCCCTTCCTTGTTTTTTCAAATTCTGCCGAGAGCTGATCTGAATTGGTAGTATCCTCTTGTATGCACTTACTCTCCAGCTGAAGAATTTTCTAAAACAAAAGGAAAAAACTACTGAGCTCTAATGTGGATGTGATTGAAAATAAAAGTGTTATTAAAAGTGTGTGATTGATTTTGTATTTTATCTGGGCAGGGTCATTTGGTGATAAAAGGATACCACAACATGGCGTTCTCAGATAAGACTTGTTAGGAAGGGAATAAATAAACTCACAGTTCTTGTACTCTCCAGCTCTAGTAGAAGATCTTTGATTTTGGCCTCGTTCTCTGCCTGCAGGGCTGCTTTCTGCAATTCTGCTTCCTCCAGAGCCAGAGAAGCCTGCTGTTCCTTCTCCTGATCTGCTTTTAACAGCTCTTCTCGACAATGTTCCTTAACAGTGAACATCATGTTAATGTAATAAAATTGTCCCATATTCACAGTTTCATGTTCAGTTAACGTAGTATCGACGTACGGTTGTTGTAATTAATTAAAGGGGACCTATTATGCAAAACTCACTTTAGTTATAAAAAGGTCTATGGGCTACAAAACATATTCATGAAATTTTTTAACTGAAAATCACTCTCACAGAGATTCACCAGCTTTATTTTTCACAGTTTTGGTCCCTTTTGGACGGCTGGCCTAGTGCGACATCCCACTTTGCATAGAATTTGCATAGAACTGCCAGTCATCTGTCGAGACCCCACCTATTAGCCTGTTGCTTGTCACACCTTTCAGTGGGCATCTTGGGTCTTTGCAGCTCCCAAATTTAAAAGCTCAAAAATAATTATTTTGTTTGCGGTTGGAACTTATGTTCAAACAGCAACACAGGATGAAATGCTGGATTGTAAATATGCTTGTGTTTAATGTATCCTGAATTCAGACGTGCCTGACCACTGCAGTGGCAAAAGCTGGCTCAACCCAGTTGTCCAATATTCACTCAAAACACAATAAAACAACCTCCACTATTGGTTAAGGCAAAGAAACTGGTGTGAAAATACACCGATCACGTCATAAAATGCGCATTTTGTTCCAGTGAACGTATATGGTACGGCGCACTCCGCTGCGCCCCAACACCAGATTAGCTGAAGATCCTCCATGTTGTCTACTGGTGTTAGAGCGCGGAGAAACCAAGCGCTGTGTCTACAGGCAGAGGTGAGTCACTCATGAAGAGTTGTGTTGTTGCTGTACAAATGAGCACAAATCCTGCACTTTCTTCCAGACACAGAAAACTGAAGAACTGTGGCTTTCCATGTCCGTGTCCTTGCAACAATCAGAAAATTCAATACGTGTCTGTGAATAAGGGGCTATCTTCAGCGTCATGGAGGATCTGGACCTGCTGTCTGGGACGAGTCAGCAGATGAGGGAGATGGAAGAACTTTCAAATAATGACTTTTGTGTTTCTATCGCAGTTAAGTATGAACTAACTTGTTCATCTCGTTTCGCACGTGACAAACGAGCAGCGTAAGGGGTGGGTGGAGCATGGGGTGGCTGGGACGTGGCCAGCAACAGCTTATATGCATGAAAGGACAGAGCCCTGAAATGGCTGTGGAGCTGTGACCTGTGGAGAATAAAGCTGGTGAATCTCTTTATGTGAGCGTGATTTTGTGCAAAGAACTTGTTTTGTAGCCCACAGACCTTTTATAACTTGAGTTTTGATAATATGTCCCCTTTAATGAAGCAGAAACAGAACAAAACATACCACTGCATGTTTTATTTCAGCGCTCATTTCCTTGTCTTTGTTAGCTAAAGCCTCTGAATGCAGCTGTTCAATTTCTGCTATCCTGTCTTCTGTTGATTTCTGAAAAGGTGATACAAGACAAAATATCACTGTTCAATCCCTTTATTAGCATCATCTGTTAATAAATGCTGGAAGAAAATCTAGTACTAGGTATATTATAAAGGTGATCTGTGTTTTCGTGTACACTGGTGTTCTACATTACATTTTCAAGGAACTGGCCAGTGATTGAATAAAGAAAATGTGTCACCTTCTTTGAATTACAGTTAAGATGAGCCAGTTAACCCACCTGTTTAAATGTATTAAAGATTCAGTAGTCCTGATGAATGAAAGTGAAATTGTTCATTGTCTGATATATGCAGAAAGACTGAGCAGTTATTTGACCTGCTTTCAGTCACTTTTGAATCAGTGAATCACACTTAGAGCTGGGTGGTAAGACAGTTTAATCACATTTTCGCTGCATGTAACAGTGTGACAAGTAAAGGCTCATCATCATGATCGTAGTGTTGCTTGTAGTTGTTTTTCATAGCTCCTTTGTATCTAGTGCTTCACATAAGATTTATGCAGTGGTCCTAAGTCCTTACCATAAAAACTATCCTGTTGCAAGCAATTTACTGCAGTTAGATTATGATAAACAGTGTGTCCGAAATTGCGCTCGATTTTAGGGCGTAGTGTGCTCACACTGAAAACTAAGCTAAAATTCAACAAGATTTGGAAAACTTAAAGAGTACTTAAAGAGTACTGAACATATGGTTAGTATGTTGAACTAACCTTCATAATGGTTACCACTTCTTGCTTCACTCTGCTGAGCTCTTGTTGCAGATTCTTCCTCTCCTCTTCACTTGCCTGCTCCACTTGCTTTATCTGTTCCTCAACGTGAGCCTGCAGCTGTCGCCGCGCCTCCTCTGCTCGCTGGGCCACACCCAAGGCTCGTTCCAGCTCTTCAAATGCTAGGTAGAGATTGAGATTACACAAGACTTTACAATAAACGTGTACAAGGAGTAATTACACAGCACACTCCCAACATGGAGTGTTTACTTACCGGCTTTCTCAGCTTTCTCTTTCTGCTCCTGAAGCTCCTCTTTCTGGGCCACAGTCTTCTGGACCCGGGAGCGCAGATCAGCAATCTCGTCCTCTTTCATCTCCAAAGTCTCATGCATCTGCCGCTTTGTCTCCGCAATAACCATTCCCTATAAAACAAGATTAGAAAGGAGCAAGCATAAGTAAGTGGCTTGAATAAATAAAAGACAGCGAAACCCGGGTTTTTTGTACTGTTTGGAATCAAATGTCAACCTTTTAATGATGGGTCAAAAGAAAATGTAAAACTCCTTGAATCTTGTTACATTTACATACGAAGGCAGAGGACACTGGCCAACAAGTGTTAGACCAATAACTTATATCAACAAGAAAACTGCGTTCCCAGGAATTTACAATTAGCAGCCTGTTTTCTGAAGCTGAGGTAGATGTCTTTACCTAGACCCAGCTTCAGATAACCCACCACTAGCTGGCGCAGTGAACGCCGCAACATCCGCCCAGCATCCCGGTTAACTCGCAGCAGAAGCATCAGTGTTGTATTAGCATTTGCAGTTATTTTGCCAAAATGTATTTTTACTATCTTGTGTCCAAAGAAAGTGGATGTACACGGATGATGTGCCTTGAATTAAAGAAAAAAAAAGACTCTATATCGGCAGTGATGGAGGAGATTGTATTCGTTGGTAAGTACACGGGCCTGGACACGGATGAAGGCGACATCAACAAGCTCATCGAGGAGCACTCGGAAGAACTGACAACGGAGGAGTTAACGGAGCTACAGATGCATGCAGCAGCACATGGAGGTTTTGCAGGAAATAGATGATGAGAAAGGAAATGATGGGAATGTGGGAGAAACTTTCAGACTTTATTCAAAAGAAACACCCAGAAAAAGTTGCAATGGCGTGCAACAGCGCTACTTAATAACACTTGCCTAACTCATTTCAGAACCATTCTGAAAGAGAGGAGGAAACAGACCACAGTGGACAGGTTTGTAACAAAACCACCTGCAGATGGAAGTGCTGTGTGGTTTTTCGGAGGTTTGGAACGGATAAATGGCATTTCAATTCATTTCAATAGGGAAAACTGATTTGACATACGAGATTTGAGTTACGAGCTCAGTCACCGAACAAATTAAACTCATAAGTCAAGGTACCACTGTATATAGTTTCTCTTCTCTCATTCTCACTCATACACACACCTGTATGGCAAACACACACAACGGAGCCTATAGGAGAAGCTATACGTGCAGGGGTCGACATAATTTGGTGCTCTAATATTCTAATAAGTACGCTACATGAATGAATGGGTACGCACCAAAATTACCATGGTTGCTGAAACCATTATAGCCCTTTTATCTTATTTTCTATAAATTTGTGGGGGAATTTGTGATGTGGTAAAAATATGCCCAAATGCATGTCAGTAAATATACCCCAAAATATGCTCCCAAAACACATTACCCTTTTAACAATTTTTAAAACGTCATTTTTCTTTTTAGGGTTTACCTGGTGGTAATTAGCCATCCAGTACGAAGTTACTCAAATTAGGAGCGCGTTTGCACCTTGAAGACTGATTTTTAGTGCATTTTACTGTTTATCCGGCACGTGCATACTTGCATACCATTTATGTCAATCCCTGCATATTTAGCCTCTGTCAAGCCAAAAGGCCAGTGATTTCTCTCACCTTGTCCTGCTCCAGCTGCTCAATCAGGTTCTTGGCATCACGCAATTGTGTGATCAACTTGGTCTTCTCTGCGGTATGGAGCTCCTAAAAAGTGTGTGTGTGTGTGTGGAGGGGGTGGGGTGGAAAATAATCAATATTCAGTTTATTTAAGGTCAAGTAAGGTCAGTTTCTTTAAACTTTTTCAGGTACCTTTTATGGCTACACACACACACACAGACACACACTTACACACACAGGCTGCCTACACAACCCATAAGACCAAAGGAACCAACGCTCAGACCACAATTATAGCCTTGTTGGGCTGCTGGTGGCTTTCGTTGACTCTGAGAGGAAGCAGCGGTTTGCTTTTTTTGGTTGTCAGCTGGTGAATTTGAGTATTTTAAAGAATGTGATGGTAGTTCTGATCACTTGTTAAGAGGGGACTGTTGATATCTGCTCTCTACAACAGAGTGTAGCCCCAGCCCTCCTTCACACCCACACACAATCCCCACAAACCATAGCTAGCATTCTCATTGCCCTCTACCCTAACCCTGTAGAATCATAACTGGACAAGCAAAGTCATTGTAAATGTATTCAATATATTGTCTAGTTTTTGTTATATTAAAACCGTTAAAAGATTAATTAACCTATTTCTGTGGGGTTTTTTTGGAAATAATGTTATCAAGTTAAAGTCTTTAATTCCACTGGCATAAAAATCTTGAAAACAAGCAACATTATATGCATTTTTCTCAAAACTACAGAAATAGCCTTTCAAAAAAAATATCTATAAATTGGTTAAATACAATATTCATACAACTGCATAATATTCTTTCAGTTACATAATAGACATACTGCCTAGATGTAGGCATCAATAATCTGAACACTGTTTCCAAGTGAAGCAGTGCATCAGTTAATGTAATGCACAATATTAAACAATAAAAAATAAAAGAACGATTAGAAATAATTCTGACAATTCATAATTCATGATATACGCAGCGGAAAACCGAAATGTAACAAACAAAGAACAAGTTGAGGCGTTTTCTCTGTTATAATTACAAACACAAAGCTCTGATTCTAAACATTTAAAATTCTGCCTTGTTTTATTTAAACAGGGATTTATCAAAGTCTGATCTTTCCAACACGTTTGTGGAAGTGTATCATGGCATGAACAAAGAAGATCTCAGAGGAGTTCAGAGGTGAGCTCCTCTGGTGGTGGGACAAAAGGAAGCAGAAGTGGTCCTTGCTAGGCTAAAAGCTAATGCTACCTGGCCTGCTCTGAGTCAACCCACAGAGTGCCACCAAACAACATTTATGATCATGTGCTCAGGGCATGTCCAGACCAAAATACACCCACCCTACACCCATACTAGACCCCCTGCAGTCCAACAGGTGATGCCATCACCACAAACCTTCTCCTTGCCCTCACCCATCTGGACAAAAAGAACACTCTGAATGCTGTTCATAGACCCTAGTTCAGCATCCACCACCATCGTCCCTAATAAGAAAGCTGAGACTGCTGGGCCTGAACACTTCCCTTGGCAAGTGGATGCTGGACTTCCAGAGGACCCACCAGCACCTCTATTTCTATGTACCCTGAAACCCCCTAATTCCTCAACATTCTACATTGCTGATGCTTTTATCCAAAGCGACTTTCATTCTCTAACTACAGGGGACAGTCTCCCTGGAGCAACTTAGGGTTAAGGGTCTTGCTCAGGAACCCAGCGGTGGTGCTGAAGGTAGGATTCGAACCCATCACCTCTTTGTCCGGAAGCAAGTATCCTACCCACCCCGGGAATACAAAGAAGGAATACAGAAATTATCCCATGAAGCTGCATAATGGCTTGGTATGGATGTACTCAGAGGCGCGACCACAGGGGGGCTGGGGTGAGGCGCGACCACAGGGGGGCTGGGGTGAGGCGCGACCACAGGGGTCTGGGGTGAGGCACGACCACAGGTTCTCTGACTCTGCTAATTTTATTGACCAATAGGTTGCTTTCTGCCACAATTTTCAAATAATTATATTATTGCCACAATATAATTACTTGACACCCCACCCCCCCAAAAAAAAGGGGATGGATGGACAGTCCTGTTTTCATTTCATTCTTCTAAAAGCCCTAAGCCACCCAAACACCCTGCGGCTTCTGGCAATGCAGTTCAGATAAAGTGGAATGCAACCACCACAGCTCAAACTCTAAGTACTTGTAGAGTGGATTATGCCGCATCACTGATCATAAAAACAAAAGCATCGTCAGTGTTCAACCCACCGCTTCTCTCCATGGAAGACAAGGGTATACATATGTGATTACACCATTATCTCTTCAAAATTAGTCTTGACAATCTGATGGTGTCTTGCAGAACTGTTTTGAGGAAAATGAATGACTGATGTTTGATGGCAACATCATCAGTGATGGGAGTACATATGTGAGAAAGCTCTTTTCACAGGTCTACACAATTGTCTTTGTTTGTCTATACCACTGAAAGAGCTTTCCATTGAATAGTTTACAGTGATTTTCCACAGTGAGTAGATGCATACCTTCATCTTCTCCAGCTCCTGCAGTCTCTCCTGCAGCTGCTGCTGTAAAGCCTCATTCTCACTGCTGAGCTGTGTGTTGCGCTCTTTGCTGGTGCGGATCAACTCCTTGCAGCCCTTAAGCAGCGTCTCCTGCCTCAGCACTCGCTTCTGCAATGCTTCCATAGTGCTGCCTGGCTCACCTCTGACCCCTGCTGCACATAAATGAAAGTGAAGTGAAAGTGACCATTATGTAATACGTAAACACACCACAGCACACACTGCACGAAATTCAACCTCTGTATTTAAACTCATTCACCAAGTGAAGCAGTGGGCAGCCAGGAACACGGCACCCACTTTGCTCAGGGTACCTCAGAGGTACCTGGCAAATGCCCTAACCACTAGGCTACCAGCTGCCCCAACCAATTTTAGGCACAGCACCAGCTGGATTAAAGAAAAACTTGTGTTTATTAAGTAGACATTATTTCTTTAGGAACTGCTAGATGCCTCAAAATATTAATTTTAAATGCTTTCCACATTTTCAGAATACATGTGTTGGGAGAATGGTGTTAGTACAAGAGATTCAGGTGTACATACCTTCGTTCATTTCAGTACAATCTCCTTGAGCAAGACTTTGTAGATCAGAGGTCATCTCCGCAGCATCAGTTGCCTGGGCCTCTCCATTCTCTGAGACCAAAGACCCAGGGACACTCTGCAACCGTTTCTTCATAAAAGCCACCTGTGAGACAAAGCATTAGTCTCACATAAAACATGCACTGTGCATCAGAACAAGTACTCACATGCACGGGTATAAACACATACTTGGGTCTGCAACACAGTGATCATCTGGTCTTTTTCCTCTAGAACGGCATCAAATTCCTCCTGCAAATGCTTCTTAGCTTGCTGATCCATCTGGAGTTCCTAACAGGCACAGACAAGGACAAGAATGACTGGAAATTCAGAATGATGTTACATGTCTAGCGATGTATAGAGGAGAAAAAAAATCAGGGCTGTTTCTTGCTGTGATACACGCAGTTACAATTTTTTTTGTAAATAAAAATAAGTTGTTAAAGATACAATATCATATACTACACTAATTACTGTTACATGGCAATTATATATTTATACAATATTGTTACGTTAGGTGTTTTAGTACCAGTCCTGGGTCTATGTTAGCATACCTCTCTCAGCTCTCCTATTCTTCGTAGGGCTTTGTCCTGACTCTGGCTGAGAATAGCCTATGAGAATAGAAGAATAGAAGATTTCATTAATGTTAATGGTCAAACTGTGATGTGTGTGTATCAACAGTCAAATTTCATTTAAAAAGCCACATTCTTGTATTCCTGTGCCGGAATACAAAAAATCATCTAGTATGCACAGAAAATTTAACAGTTGATTTGGTTCACTGTCCACATAAGAAAATTACCTGTGTTTTTTCTTTATCTCTCTGGACCGTCCTGTACGCTGTGACCAGCTAAGAAATAAGGGAGAGAGAAAAGCAAAGTTCATTTCAGTCTTATTACGACATTCAAGCTTTCTTATTAAACAGTTTTGGGTTGCTGAATGAAAAACATTTTTTCAGTTTAACTTCCCAACAAGAACATCAAACAAGAATAACTGATCAGGAGCTATGTAACCATTAAACCAAACAAGCAAATAACTCATGGAAAACTGATTAATTTGGGTGTCTTTAGCATAAACATGAAGTACAGTTAAAGTGACTTGTTATGATTGAAAGTTTGTCACTCAACAATACAGATACTAGACTGGTACTGCTCCCAATACAAGCAATGAAATACAATCGGCTCCTATAGTTCCAATACCAGGACACGGAACAGGCTATTATTGATATATTGGTGGTGAGCTCAGACTATACCAACTACATGGTGGGGGCTTGAATTATATTATGGTTGTACAAAGCAATGAGTTAAAAATTTCAGGAAATTTGTAAAGCAGCAATTTTACAGTTAAAAATGGTCATAAGCCATTTGCTAGGCCCTGAGGACCTCTAAACTACAATAGTAAACACAGAATTTTATGATGAAATGCAAACAGATTTATATATTCTATAGAAGAATGTAATCTTGCAGGACAAAAAAGCATGGTAAAGACCCTGCAGAACCTGACAGTGGTACAGGGGTAACTTTATTAATCTCATTACACCTTGAGATTGTTATAGCTCGAATGCAGCATAAGCATGCGGGGAAAAAGGAAATCGGGGCTAATTAAAACACTAGCATACAACTAAAGAATACACCATTCTATCTAAAAACATCTATAAAACGGCATTAATTTGAATAAAGCATGAATGAACCAAACTCTATGTAAAAATGCACAATTATCAGGTTTTAAAAGCACTCTATAAATAAAATGTATTATTATTATTATTTTAAACACAACCACCCAGCCACTAGGGGAGTACTAGGAGTGATGTTGGTGCTTTAGAAAATACAGTACTGATGCACCCCTAATTTTGCAGCCAAGGACAAAAGTCTAAGCCACTATTATTTCAGGGTTAGCTTTAAAGGTAATGACAAATCTAATGACACACAACATCAATTAGAATTATCAATTAGAATCCTATACATAAAAAAGTTAAACACAACTTCCCTGATAACTGCTAGCTGACATTTTAAATTAGAACAACCACATGCATCTGCTACTCTTTTCCAATTTGTAGTCTCCACTTTTTCTAGTACCTCAGAATATTTCCCTCTATAGTTTGCCAGGCTCTTTTCCACTCTGTGTAGGCGATGCAAAAGTTGGTCTTTAGAAAGAGCCTCTGCATTGCCAGGTGAATCTTCTGCCTCACTCTCGATGTCTGATGAGGGGTCATACACAGGGGTTAGATCAGTGTCCCCCAGTGGGGTGAGGGAGTCCCGGGATGGGCTGCGAACCAGGCTTTCCTTGGAGCCAGAGCGGAAAAGACCCTCAGCACGGCCTGAGCCCCGGAAGAGAGACTCCACTGAGGACACTCTTTGCTGCAGCTTCTGTGCAAGAGACTGTGGCTCCTCCCTCTGAATATGAAGAAGTGTTGATGAAAAAGACTGCTTGGGCTGAGGTCAGCAGTAATATGGCATGAGAAAAATACATTATGACACAAATTCAGAGCATTACAGAATTACACCGTAAGTCGCTGCCAGAAATGTGGTACTTACCAAAGGAGAGGCAGCTTCATCTCCATTCACACTGCCTTTTGGAGAACTACCCACAGCTTTAGTGTTCTGCACGGGATCAAATGAAGAAATATTAGCAAAGAAAATGTCATGATTCAACCCTGGGTCCTGTTAGTGCTCTGCTAATCCAGCTGGCAGCACCCTGATCACTCTAGGAGCAATATTAGTATTGCTGGGAGCAATGCAAGGGCCTATGGTTACCCCCACATGCAACTTAGAGTGGAACACATAGTTAAATAGAGAGCATTCACTATTGCACAGAAGAGAACAGGGGGGTGAAAAAAACAGGGAGGTTAAAAAACCAGTTCCACTGACTACAGCACAGCCACAGGGTCATAAGCAGACCAGAATAATTAGTGGCATTGGTTACTGAGCCAGAATTCTTGCCATTCCAAATTTGGGCTGAGGTTAGAGAAATGTCAGTACAACGTATGTTAAATGGACACGTCTACTTGTAATGCAATGTTATGTAGCGTAACAGTTATAACTAGTGTATGTGTATAAACGTCAGCATTTTCTCACCACACTCCAATCTGCAAATTCTGTGTAGGACATTTCAAATAATCAGTAATAAAAGTAAAAAAATACTATTTAGACACCTGATCACACAGAAAGCTAACACTTAGAATACTCACAAAAAGCTACAGCTGAAATTTGGGGGGAAAAAAACAAAAAAAATCACACACACACAGCCACACACACACACACCAGGGGTCTCATTTATAACCGTTGCGTACGCACAAAACGGGACCTAAAAGATGCTTACGCCTCTTTCTATGCAAACGTTGCGATCTATAGAAAAAAAACTTGACGGCAGAATGTGCGCAAATGTACGCCAACTTTGACCCATGCGTACGAACATTTTGGAGAAAGAAA
>JBBPDC010000149.1:9324535-9335552 GCA_037974485.1 Hemigrammopetersius urotaenia | reverse complement strand
TCATTTTCGTCTTTTGAGCGCACGTACACTTTTAGTATGAGTTCTACGCAAAGTTTTATAAATGAGACCCCAGGTCTGCATTTTCAAATGTAAAACTCGTAGGTTTAAATTGCAGAAAGGAATTTCAGAGCAAAGCAGGGAGTGAACACATTCTTGTCATAGAAACTGAAGGAAAGCCTGCAAATGCTTCACTATCTGGAACTTGAGAAACAGCTATCAAAAGCTACTAGAGAGTTTTAAGTGAGTATTACCATAAAACAGAGCTCTATACTCAGGCAGGGCCTTCAGACAGCAATCCATTAAATGACTGTTTCACCAATCAAAGCAAGGGCTAAGAATCAAAAGATGTTTTCCAAAAGCTACTAGCTATCTTTGAGAACATTAAAAATGGATGTGTATGTTTGATGCTTGTAAAGACAAAGGAAACAAATCCACGGCTCAACACAAAAAAGACAGTTCAGGAAACAAAATGATCTATATCCTCAGCATCCAACTACAGAGTGACTGTAGTGATGGTAGTAAAGATTTATGGTAAATTACATTTACTTTGCTACTTTGGTGCCAGAGGACAAATACACTTTGGAGGCATGTTGAATTCTACTTCTCAAGTAGTGTCATCACGGTACTCACACTTTCAACAATACTTATAAAAAATGGTTTCAGGTTTGATATTTTTCAAACAGTAGAAGCCTTGTTGTTAAAATACTTCAATATGGACCTGCCGACCACAAAAATGCAGATTCAAACCCCATAAGACAAAATTCTAAATTCAAAAACACATACCATGGCGGACATCCGGGCACTACAATGAAATGGACATATAGAGCCGAGCTCCTCCGAATAAGTTTTGGAAAAATACCTCCTATCAATATAATTCACTTAGAAGTAATTTAAATTTAATAATGAATGGAGCAAAAAAACGCCAAGGAGTCAGAAGACCGACAAGATGATGAATAAAGCATGATTCCGCGCTGGCCCAAATTTACCATACCCCCGGTATTCCCAATGGCCAGTCTGGGCCACATATCTAGAAAGACGTATGACTTGATACAAGAACTTTTGGAAAACAGATTGAGGACATGGCTTTATTAAGTGCTAATGTTGGGAGTGAGTATCTTCTCACTACCAGGGAAGGCCCCTCCATACGGGAGGCATTTTACCTTCCTCCCTCCAACAGGGAACACAAAGCATGGCATTACTCATCCTTTTTTTTGGACGTCACAAATTTCAATGTTCAACTGATGTTCCATGTTTCATCTATAGTTTTTATGTTTTGGTCTGGATTACAAAGCTGTTCCACAGATGGAAATGACAGAGAATAATGTCTCAATACTGTTGTTGAACGTAAACTGTCTGAATATCCCTGTCAAATGCTGGAAAATAATGACTAAATTAAATAAGGATAAATTGCAGATTATATATTTACAAGAAACACATTTGTCTGGACAGGACAGTGAGAAGCTTAAGAGGTTTGGCTATAATAATGTCTTCTATCGTTCTTACCAACAAGGTTGTAGAAGAGGTGTGGCTATACTGATTTCATGTATCAAAGTAATCAGTGATAAGGAGGGAAGATTTATTATTGTGAAAGGAAACTTGAAGAATGAATTAGTGAGACTTCAAGTGATTCGGTTCAGTACGTTTACGTAAAAGATCGCGAACGACACAACACTACTTCCCACTGCCATTCCTTTGTTAACAGCAAGAAAACAGACTGCTGTTATTTATTTAGTTTTAACGGAGCATAAGCTCTCGCCGCACTCGCAACACCGGAGCCACTGTCCTGAATATCAAGCTTCGGAGTTCTGGCTCCGTCGAGCATCGAGAAACAGCTCACAGCCAGTAGCTACTCCGCAGCCGTCGGTGTTTAAGACAACTGCCGAAACCATAATGTTTATTTTTATTTTTAGAAAAAATAATTCAATCGTAATTAAACCAAAGAAAAAGACAGCCTTTCCAGAACTTTGTCTGCCGAAGCTTGTTCAGCTCCAATCTCGGTCCCCATTTTCCCTTCGGATCTGCATCAATCTCATTATTAACCTTTAGTGCCCTTGGTTGACGGAAATCTGTCATAGCGACGGAGAACTTTAATCCATGTGCTTAAAGAATTTGCTATCGTTGACATTTGGAGAGAACTGTATCCTCTAAGAGGGCTTACACACACTATTCAGCCACTAATGATAGTTACGCTAAAATTGATTACTTTTTCACGAATAAAAAGGACCTATGTAGAGTACAGGAATGTAAAATTGAAGAATCACTGTGCCGTTAAAGGTTCAATAAAAACATCAGGAAAAAAAAGAACATTCTGGAAATTAAACGTAGGGCTTCTAAATAATAAATCAGTTGTAAGAAGAGATAAAAGAAGATATCTAAAAATGACAATGGAGAGGTTAACCCCGTCAATTTGTGGGATGCTCTTACAGATTGGCCTGAGGTATCACATGAAGTTTGGTAGGTTTGGGATGCAGCGTGTCTGAGCAGGATGACCTGAAAGGTGAACCCTATTCATCGTCTATGGGGTTGCCTATTACAAAAGTAATAACAGCTTGCGCTGCCGAGCATTTTGATATATATGCTGCCTGCGCACTACGTTCCAAGCCGAATTAAGTATGACAGAAGAATAACAATAACATGGGATTGTCACTTAAATGATTAGGCTCCTATTCATTTCAATGGACAGGCCCATAAAGAAATAAACTGTATAGAGGTGACGATATGGGACTGCTCCAATACATTTTAATGGGCAGGTTCATGGATGATAGTTTGATGAGAAGGTTTCAGTGCTACTGAAAATGAGAGCAATCAGCAAACTCAAGAAAGGTCAGTGTGCCATTTATCTCTACCATTTTAGCACAACAAACTCCATGGGTCTCACAAAAGTCCCACAGAAGTTCAGAAGACCATGTGTGCCAAAAGAGTACGCAGAAAAGCATGTTAAACATTAATAGAACTGATATTGCAGGAAACAAGTACTGTACTGTGAAAATACGTAGTATCAACATTTCTCATATTGCTAGGAAATAAAAAAGTAAATAAACACAGATGAGGAAAATTATCGAAAAAATATTTAAACCTCCTGAGAACATCTGTTACATAAGTCTTCTTGAGACCAAAATTGCTCCTGCTGTTCAAGCGAGGTAATTATGGACTGTGAGCCAGTGCAAAAGGATGTATAAAAGGATTAGCTGAAGATAACATACAAATCCTCCAGCCAGACAAGCCTCTCCCTATGCAGCAATAGCACCTGGGATGGTAACTGCCAGGAAACAGTTTTTAATGTTTGTAAAAAGGAACTGCCTATAAGTAACCTAATAAAGTGGGGTATCTTAAGGCTCAATGGCTTGACTGGCCTGACTGAGTTGCCACTGTAATTAATTTTTGCCCTTCAGGGCTGCAGATGCAAATTTAATCAAAGAACCGACTCGTTTGCGACTGCAACGCCTCTATCTAGAGCAGCGTTAACAGGTTGAGTTTAATTTGAAACGATTCGCGCAACCTGAAAAATAAACATTGACCTCACAAGAAACACTGTTTTACTTTGGCAACAACTGTCGTGATTTCTTGTTTTGTGTTAATATGCAGTAAGACAGAATGTACCATGAAAATATTTTTTATATCACACTCGACCAAGATTATGGCTCCTAAAAAAAAAATTTGGCTCCCAACTATTTTGTACAACAAAACTTATTGAGTGGGCACAGCCAAAAAATATATATTTATACACATACCTATAAAGGGCCATGAAGAACTCAGGACACTAAAACAGGGTATTATCTATGTATCTAGATAGACCATTCATTCCCAGACATCAAAAGGGAACCATTCAGAAAAGACAAACAAGGTACAATCTACAGAGAGCACACATGCAGCTGACAAAAGAAGACTGCACGGGAGAGCACCTGGGATGCTCAGCTCCAGCCTTGGAAAGCCAGAGACAGCACAATTTAGCAATTTTCCTGTCTAAAAACATACATCCATTAATTATCTGAGTTAGTATGTATGTGATAGAAGTTACAGCATAGCAATTGAATTGAACAGGAATGCACCAAACTGTACTGCTCTGATCCTGCAGGGCTGAGCACCCCTGAATTAGATGCAAAAGGTGAAATGCCTTTGAGTTATACCAAGGAAACTGGAGAGGAACAGAGCAGAAGGTTGCAAGCACTGTGTGTTAGAATTACACGCAAATCCTGTATCCCAAACTATCCAAAGGCGTCTCATAAAAGGGTAAAGAAAGTAGAGGCAGCAGGTCTGAGGGGGCTTGGGCTGGGCGATTGGGTTTGGGAAGAGGAGGCGATGTGTGAGGATGGACTCACCGCACTGGGCACCTCGGCCGCTTTGGGTCGTTTTGAATGGTCCAGAGCAAAGATAGTATATTCAGAGAGAAAAGCAGGCTCTGCTATCATCCCGGCCAGCAGCTGACCATACCCCCCAAAAAACAAAAAATAAATCAGCCAGTGCATTAATGATGGGTCAGGCAGTGATGTGGGGGAGAGGGAAACAGAGCAATGAGAAACATTAGCAAGAGAGAAAAAAAGAGTGAAAGGACATCATTTGTGACAAATGAGAGAAGAAACAAGAAAAGAGAGAAAGATGAAACACTCAACAATTACTGCGGTTCAGTGTTTACACTGTTTGACGTCCTATTCTTCACAATCTGATCTAGAATACCTGAGGAGGAATTTGATTACTTTGACATTTTTGGCTAAAAATATGAATAAACGTGCACTTTATTCCCAGAGAACTAGTTTTCAATGTGTACTAGTTCACTGGGAATAGTGAGGACATCAAAAAGGTAAAGTGATGCAGTTGAAATGGTGAAGTGACAGGGAACTGAATATGGAAATTTCCAGAAAAGTCAGGGGCAGCATTTCAGAGCAAAGGCTATAAACTGAGGTGAGATTTCAGAAGAGCAGAAAAATCAGCTCTTTCAGGTTAGAGGTGATAAAACTGCTTTCAGGAGGTTCTGCAATCTAGTTCCCTGCTGCTAGAACACGAAAGGGTCAGAAAATAAGAGACTACTATCTGGAGAGTATTGATCGCATTCATTCCCATTGTTTACTCCAAGGGATAATAAGATGCAGTACTATGTAAATTTTTAAATGACTATTGAGGCAATATCATAGTTCAATTCGTGTTTCTTTAAAATGACCAAACAAACGACGCAAAAGCAAGAAACACATTACAAACATATGCTTAAGAAGATTATAAAAAAGACGTTTCATCACGTCGACAGATTCCAGCAAATCAAGAACGACCCCAAATCTGGAATAATGTAAAAATGTATCCAGATAAATCACTAAGATCACCTCTTTAATTTACTGCATAGATTTCTTTATTATTTATTAGTGTGTTTCACATATTTTCTGGCTGAGGCCTAAAAACAGTCCATAGCAAACTTCACCCGAAGCCTGGACAGGCTTTTACTAAACATTTGTGCAATAAGAGAACAACAAGAAAAACAATGGATCTATCAAGTACCAAAAATCTGTCTATTAAGTGACAAAGTTTTAAATGTTTTCAACAAAAAGTGAAAATGGCTAAAGGGATTAAAAAGAACCCAAATCAGACACCGTCATGAATAAATATTAATAATCGTTTTGTTTCACAAAATTGCTCATCATCTAAGCACTAGTTCTAATCCTATACTTTCCTATACTATTCCTTCTTTTGGTGCAATCCGTTCAATAACATATATTGCTTGAAGGTAAATATAAACAAACACATGAATAATTTCAGTAATCAGAACTCCAACATCCTGTTGTGGCTGCCCATTTTGTAAGATATGGTGATAACATTACCTTCAGGTTAACATGAACTTGTTAAAATCTTTGTTAAACCAACTGAATCATCACGTTCCAAGGGCATTCGCATATAGTGAAAAACTGCGTTGTTGTGAGGTGGATAAAAAAAAAAAGCCTAAAAATGTAAACCCTAAATATGCTACCACATATGCTCCCAAAACACTTTAATTTCATTTTAACTCATTACCCTTAAAGAAGATGTAAAAGTAAACCCGTATTTGCACTGTACAGTATACACAGAACTCCCACAGGGCTAAAATGTAAAATACTGACGTTACCCCTGTATAGACTATACTGAAGTTCATGACCGTGTGTTTGCTTTGGTATAAGCAGGTAAATACAGTAATAAAAATACAGGGCTTTAAAAAGATCAAAACGAAAAACACATGAACACTCGAGACGCTCCATGGGGAACGTTACTGGACTGCAGCTGCCACAGATGCATCACAGGGTAGCAGCCAATCAGCAGTAAGGAGAAATAAATAACTTTCTTGGATTGGCTACTTTCAAACCTCCCGTCTCTATTTACAGCTGACTGTGATGTCCGGGCCTCGTGCGCCACGCCCCCTCGTCCTGGTTGATTGTGTTTGGGGCGGCGCTGAGCAGTGGAGGCTCATTCGTTGCAGGCGAGTCTGACTGCCTTGGTAACCACCACACCCAAACAAACATCCAGCACGAGGATGTGGGGGCGTGACGGACGAGGACCGTGACAGACTGAAACCGCGGGGATTACTGTATATTGAAGCTGCAAAGGTTTAGCTGTCCATGAGTTTCAAAATGCAGTCATATGAGAGTTTCCACATCATATTGACAACCTAGATTGGTTTCTGTAACAGGCAAAATAATTAGTTGTAGAAAACAACTGTACACTGTTATTATTGTAACAATAATATGACATAAAAATTACAACAGCAAAAGATAGAGTGCTTAATACATGACCTTTCACTCTTTAGAAGTTATTTGATGAAAAATGTTTATCTGTAGCCTTTTCTAACCAGAAGATCCACTACAATAATGATAATGTCAGCTTATGAAAAATCAAGCTGAATAATAACTTTCACAATCATGGTTCGCAATTTCTAGCTTAAACAGAGAAATTTAACATGTCTGAAAAAAATAAGGTAGATATTTGTATGTTCCAGTGTTACACCAACGCTTGTCTGCTGTTAAACTAGGTTATCAACCTAGCGGCAAAAAGTAACAAAGGCATGGAATACATATGTTCCAAAAACAATGTGTCTGATACACTGTTGCTACATATTAGTTAAAGCTGTTTATTTGAGGGTACAAGAGCATTCAGCGTACAAGTTTAACGGCAAAGACCATTCCTACCTCTCGGTCACTTGGTGTAGAGGGGGCATCCTGGTGCAGGCCAGGCGGTTGACCTCGTCTCTCTCCTGTGCTCATCTACAGAAGGATGTGTGTACACACACACACACACACACACACACAGAGAAACCAGGGTTGGCGCAGTGCCAATTTTCCCCAATACAGATACTGCATTTCTCTCCTCTTTTAAACAGCTATGCTGTTATTAATACATTTGTCTAGGTGCACTTTGAATTGGAAAGGTTATATATAGCAGACCACTGTTCCACTGTGGAATTTTGCACACATGGCTGAATCGCCCATGACTTTTTGTTATTCTGCTCTATTTGGGAGCCCTGTATTTGAATTCCTACATAGTGCACTTTTGAGATTCATCCTTGCTGTCTAAACTGCAGGACAGTTTCTACCCCCAGGCCGTTAAGGCTCCTCAACACCATGCTCTTTCCCCCAACAACATTTTTACACGGATCGTATACTCATGCACTGCTACTTTATCCAATACACACTGAAAGTTACACACAAATCTTAAGAATCTATACCTAAGCTGTTATTTGAAAAAGTGAAAGTGAGCATTCTGTCACACAAGAACACACCACAGCACACAGTGTGAGCAGCACGAACTTCGTTATGCTGTTTTATTGTGTAAACTGTTAACACTGTCTATACTGGTTACACTGTTAGCACAATCCTCTAATACTTTTTTTACATTTTTCCAATCATTGCACATTTTATTTTAGATGCATCTACATACAGTGCACAGAAAGCTGTCCACACACTCAGGGTAGGTTAAAAGTCCATCTTAATAATTTTATATTCCGTTATTTGTTATGTCTATTGCACAATGTTTACACTGTGGAACCTGAGCATCGCCATTTCGTCTCTCTGTATACTTGTATATGGTTGAGATGCCAATTTAGTTTTGATAGTATTGATTTGTGTTATTCGTGTCCAGGAAAAGTTTAGCTAAGCATTTACGTCTTAACCTGCAGCACTCGACTCTAAGTGCACAGTGTTAAGGCAGCTCGATTGTTAGGCTTCTTCTGACGTTTAGAGTTCTGGCGTCAACAAACCCTGACGTTGCCGGAAATGTGCTTCCAGTAGGGAAGTCCTTCTGGAGTGTTGTGCCGTAATAAGGAAATTAGTCGTCCACAATCTGTTGTCAGACCCTTACGACTGTAGTTATGCATGAGAACCCAAACAAAAATTTAGTCGAGACTAAACACCTAAACTAAAATATTCCAGCACTGACTTTGCCATGGCCTTTTAAACGTGACACGGCATTTAAATTCGACATACACAAACTCTCGTAAACCTGTCATGGGTGAAAACTGTCTGCTTGCTGGACATAAACCTTTATACGAGTGTTGCTCTGTACCTGAAACGACTTGAAAGCGAAATGATAAACAACTATAAAGCTCATTCACTGCCTGCCCGATGAGAATGTTAGTGTGGAGGTAATTTACAAGCGAGTTCCAGCGAGAGACTGACCTGGGCCTGTTGGGGAGACTGGACGCTCCTTTGCGGGGATTGCTCCTCGTTAATTTTCTGCTTCAGTTTTTTAAACATGACTGCCCACGGCGAAGTGTCGTTTCGGAACGGGGTGTTGTTATCTTGCCGTTTTGGAACGCATCCAGTCTGCGGTGTGGATTCAGGCTGCTCTGCTCCGTCCTCTCTCGGTACTCAAACACAAACACTGCGCAGAAGCGGCCGACGTGGAGCAAAACTGCGGCTACGGCAGAGCGGGAGGCCCAAATACAGCGGGGATTTACAATTACGGCATTCGGCGTCGCTAGACTCAACACCAGGGGCCGTATTACAGAAATTCTTGTCAATTTTCATATCCTAACTTTAATTAAGAAAAGCTTATTACAGAAGCATCCTAACCTCAAAAAACCTTAGCTGGCTGATTATTTAGACCACGTGCCGTGTGGTAATAGCCTTAGCCGCTTCATTTTTCGCTAAAGGTAATTTTCAAAGCGAAGTGTGACTGTGTGTGTGTGTGTGTGTGTGAGAGAGAGAGAGTGAGAGTGAGAGTGTGTGTGTGTGTACTTTTGTCCACATAGTTGTGTCTGTAATAATTGTGTCTTAACTTTTCGCTTAAGATAAGAAGTTTCTGTAATACGGCCCCTGCTTTTTAAATCACGTTACTGTTACAAACCTTGGTTACAAACCCTTTCAAAAAGAAAAAGTCAGCGATGAATACATAGACAAAACCATGCACAAGAGTTAGGAGGGTAAGTGTTCATGTTTTTCATATAGCTGTTGAAAAATATTGTATAAAAGCGATACATGCGTGATAGATGCTCTTCGAAGAGATGGGTCCAGATCTCATCGCAAGAGGGAGTTCACAGCGTGTTTAGTACAGTGAAACGAATAGCAAGTGAAATAATACACGAAATCCCGTTGACGTATTCCAAAAAAAAAACAAGCTCAACAAAAATACTTCTTTAAATTGTTTATTCAAATGCATCATTTGATACTCACATTAGCACCAAACTAGTACCATAATTACATAAGTACCCAGACAAGAACTCAAGGGCTAGGCTTTCACAGAAACATGTTGAAAGGTGAACCAGTAGGCTAATACTTTGTGTATGCAACATACGACGAACTCTCTGTTTCCTTAGTTCTGCATTCCTAGAAACATCTGACTTAAAATAGCCTCTCAGCTATAAGTTATACATACTTTGCAGCAAAGTAGACTAATTAAATGGTCTAAGCAGTAGCATAAAGTTACTTTAATTTACACGTTTTAGCTCTTACCCAAAGATTCAGTAGAAATGTGTCTTAAATCGTTGTGGCGGTTGAGAGCCATGGTGGTGTTACCAGATATAATGTGAATCTAAATAGTTTTCCCCATCTGATACTTGAATTTCTTCATATTTTTCATCAGTCGAATTAACAGAGTAAAGTGTGCGGTATGTTGCTGTGATATTTTGTGCTCTAGAGGGCGCTGTGGTCCGTGTGCAGCCGTACAGCAGCAAATGGCTGTCTCAGACCCCTTTGCGGTCCTGGTAAATTGTTCCATGAAATTAAAGGCACTAGCAGAGCATGACACTGTCGAGTCATTTATTTCGTTCTCGGTGCAACAAGAGTCTGTCAGAACAGTGTGATTGTGTGTCGCGTTCGGTGTGTGTCATAAATTATGTAGGACTGAATTGTAGCCTATTTTATTGTACAATGCTATGCAAAAGTCTTGATCCCCCCCCATTTTGCATCCAAATATCAAGATGTTCATGTGTTTTTAATGTAGTGTTGAGGAACAGTTCTCCTGGCTTCCTAAAGACCTCTCAAAGGCTCTCATTTTCAGTCCCTGAACCCGACCAGTTTCAGATGGATGTTTTATTTTAAGCAACACAGTGACCTACATGTGAACAATTCAAGTCTTACAAAGCCATCTAACCTAAGGCCTGAACCAGCAAAGAAACAGGTGCTAATGATTCCAGATGATCAGGTGGTGGTTAGTATAATGGTGGTGCTAAATGCAGAGTGGTTGGAACATCTTTATCTAGGCATCTTGTAGCTCTAGGCACTCTGCAGCCTGTTGCAGTAAAACAATAATCCCCATTTAAAAATGATCCATAGATAAGACAGTTTGACAGACATTAAACATTGTTTTTGTGCCAACAAGGTGACTCAAAGCAAAATATAAAGAAATTTACTTTTGCACAGTAGGGGAGAGTGGGGGCAGTTGCAACACTTTTTACATTTCCTTCAGTTTCTCAGCGACCGTTTGTTTTAGAAAGACAATATATATATATATATATATTAAACCCATACATGTCACCTACCTGCCCATACTGCCGCAACATGTGTACATATCATAATATGGAAGTAATTTGTACTTAAATGGACCCTGAAAAATGTTGCAACTGTCCCCA